>ARYC01015788.1:0-15458 GCA_000711775.1 Oxytricha trifallax
TAAATAGGGAGGACCTACTGGAGGTCAACCTTGAAAAGATATGCGGAGAAGCATTGAAAAGCTTGCTCCAAGTTTCACTGATTGATTTCCATTTTTATCAATCTATCTCCATTAAATTCCTCCTAATAATGTTTAATTGTTTTAGGATGTCCTCCAAATTAAGTTCAAACTTAATTAGGAGTTAAATTTTAAGGTTAAAACTTAATTAGGAGCATATTAAATTAAAAAATGTTTAATAACTTTACCTCCAAATTAAGTTCAAACTTTATTTGGAGGACCTCCTAGAGAAACAAAACTTCATTAGGAGTATTTTAATTTTCTAAAACGAATAAAATTCTCATAAAATATGTCAACTTTCAGTCTTTTATGGTTGTTTAATTTTCTAACCTCTCAGCCGAAAATCTACCAGAGTGTCTTATACTCGACTATTAAAGTTTATCAAGGTATTTATCATTATTATAATAAAATATATCAGCAAACTAAAATGAGCGCTAACCTTCTGAGAAGAGCGGCATTACTTGGGTAAAATCAATCAAAATTATCAATCCATCAACCAAAAAAAGTAGAGACCAGAGACGCTTGTACTCAGTGGGAGCCTACTTATGACAACTTTGACCAGTCTAGCTTTGAGATTTAAATATAAGTTAAGCAAGATGTTATAAAAGAAGCTGTGCAAATTGAGGAGGAGGTTAAACAACCCGCCATAGAGCATTAATAAATTCCAGCAAAAGTTGACTATTAATGCAAAGAATGCAATAAAGTTTTGCCTTACAAGTCGACTTATAAAAGACACTTGAGAGATATACACAACGATATGCCAAGGTTATATCTCAAGCATTAAAAGAAAGATGGGAAGTATGTCTGTGAGTTCTGTGAGAAGCCATATTCTCATACTAGAGACATCAAAGTGCACTTAAAGAAAAAGCACAATCAAAGTTTTGTCTTTATTCATGAACCTACAGGAAATAGATTCCTTTAAAAGAGAAGATCAAGAAACCCAGTGGAGTCTCTTAGAGTTGAAGTGTAGAAGTAAGTCAAAATGAAGATAGCAGTCAAGAACTTTCCAGTCTCTGAGGTCAATAAAATCATGGTTAAAATAGAGGCAATGAAGATCCCTATATTAAAAATTATTGACTTAGATTCAAAACCCCAAAACCCCTTAGTGAGGTTTGTAAGTGCTTTGATTTGTAGGGTATAGATGGGGTCTTATTGGGGTTAGTAGAGAAATTAGGCCAATTTACAAAATGAGAAATAGAAATTAGCGAAATTTAGGGTCGATTTATGATGAGAAATATTTAGATTTACTGCTTCAGCTTAGGTATGGTACGAGTATTAATATAGATTAAGTCAACCAGTATTGAATTATGCAGCTATTGCAAAGCTCTTACACAAGAGTGCCTCTACTGTTAGATATCACTGCATGTTAGCTGTTTAGCATTTTAATTCTGGTACTTGAAAGCATCCTGCTAGAAAATAAAAGTTCTCACAGCACCATATTGACCACCTCTGTGACTCTAAGACTTTAAAGTATTGGGCACACTTTCCTCTAGACTAGCGAGCTGTAATGTTCATCGCAAGTTTCCTGATATGCGCATCTCTCCTTAGACTATAGCCAACATTTATAGAAGAAATGGTATTACTTTCAAGACTGTCAACAGAGTGAAGAGAGTGATTGATTTTACAGTGCCATTTTATAGTAATAATTTAAACTATATACATGATTAAATGCAGAGAGCTATTGATAATAACATCAAGTTCCTACATGCAGATGAAGCTGTGTTTACTTTCAACACTTTTATCAATAAGTCATGGTATAAGAAGTATGATAATATAGAAGTCTATGACTAAAAAGTGAAGGTAGTCACCCATGCAATTTTAGCTGGTATAAGTGAAGATTCAAGCTTAGAGAGTTATGTTATTCACCCTCGCTCTATTAAGCGAGAGTAGTACATAGAGTTCCTACATAAGCTAAGAGATAAATACAATGATTCAGAGATCATCCTGTTTGTTGACAACCTCTCAGTTCATAAGACTAAGGAGTCTAAAAAAGCTTATGAAGACCTAAATATAACTCCTGTTTATAACGTTCCTTATAGTCCTTAATTTAATGGAATAGAATTCTATTGGAGTTAAATCAAGACTCAATACAAGAAGCTGCTGCTGTATCATCTTATGCATGACTTGCCTATCGATACAGTAGATTGATTCAAAGCAGCTGTAAGAGAGTAAGCGTAGATAAGACAACAGTTTGTGCGAGAGAAGGAAGAATGAATGTTTATAAATAAGTTTTAGATTTATACGAATGAATATATTCACATATTAAATTGGCCCATAAAGGGGTTTGGCTTCTCTTTCTTCTCCTCTTCTTATGGCTTACTTGGACCCATATTTCTTCTCTTTGTGCCAGCTCCTGCATCTATGTTCATTTCTTCTGGCTTTTAGACATCTTTATAAAGTCTCTTGCTCACTTTATAAATAGTCTATGACTTTCTCTCTCTGTGAACCTTCGCATGCTCTTTCATTAGGAATATACCAGTTCGAGGTTTCCCTACAAAGTTATGAATCAAAGCTTACTAGAGAGGAATGGGTGCTTCTTAAGCTCAGCGAGCCAGGTCTTTCTTATTAGTATGCCTTGCTTCTTTTAATCTTCAGGAGAAATAGAGTAGCGTTTTTTGTGAGCTTCTTCAATGATCTCTCTGAGATAACTCTCTCTTAAAGTGCCAAGAACTCCAAAGAAGAAGCTCCTTTCTGGAAGCTTGTTAGAGAGTTGTTTCTTGGTAGGAAGATAAACTAACAACTCTTCATCTTTCATCGCATCCTCTTAGAGATTAGTAACTGAAATCTCTGGGTAGTTTGGTATATCTATCAACTTTATTCACTGTTTTTGAAGGCTTTCTTCTCATCGCAGACTATAGCTTTTAAGAATGAAATTTTGGTACCTTCCATCGTTGGAAGGAATAAACCCACTATAGCATATGATTAAGAATATGTCACATGCTTACCATGCTAAGTGAGGTATCGATAGAGATCTTCCTTGCTTCTAAATCTTGAGATCATTTCTAAGCTTCAACCCTCTTCATTGCAGTACTTATAGATTCCATCTTTGTTCCTACTCTTGTTATTGAATTTCAAATTTTAATATATAGAGTTCTGGATCCTACTGTTAAAAATCTTAGTATTAAATATGGGTATCTTATAGAAGGTCAACCTGGTAAGGATACGTGGAGAAAGCTGGCAGAAGCTGTAACAAACTTCAGAGATGGAGCTCCATTTTTATCAAATTTAGTTCCATTAAATTAGTACTAAATTTGTTTAAATTTGATTAGTACCGGTACTAAATTCGTTTAAATTTAATTGGTACAATTTAATAGTACCAAAACTTAATTAGTACCTAGTTTTTAACTAATGAGGTTTTAATGGAAAAGTTCCAAATGGTTTAAAACCTAATTGGTACCAGTACCAACCTGAATTTATTCTCAGTTGGTACCAAAATTAAAAATATTAAGCATAAAATTAGAAAATTTATAGTTATAAACTAAGTATAAATATGATGTCTAACACCTAAGAATCAACCATTGTTGTTGCAGTGCCAGCTCCTATACAAAGTGAGTATAGCCAGTGAGGTTTTTACTTATTAATAATAGAAATTTAAATTTGAATTTAAACATGGCGGCTAACTTAAATCGTAAGGCAGTTTCTCTTGGAACAGGTTAATCATTGCTCAACTTTGGCTCCTCCAAGAAACCAGAAGTAATTTATATTGAAAAGGAGGTAGAGCTAATACCTCTAGAGTTTGAAGCTGAGGTCTTTAAAATTTAAGTTTAAAACAAGAAATAGAGTGCTGAGATGGGAGTTTAAACATAAGTTGAATTGGTTGAGGAAGATAAGGAACAGCAACCAATAGAAAAAATTAAAAAAATTTTAATGTGAAGACTGCTAAAATTTCTTCTCAACTGAGTCTAGCTTGAAGAGACACATCAATGAGGTACACTCTGGTAGAGCTAAGATCTACTTCAAGCATGATAAAGTAAATGGTAGATGAAGCTACAAAACCCCAAAACCCCTTAGTGAGGTTTATAAGTGCTTTGATTTGTAGGGTATAGTTGGGGTCTTATTGGGGCTAGTAGAGAAAACGCATGTTTTTTATGAATTTAATGAATATTTAATGAGTATTACTGTACTTAATTCAAACAAATTGTATCTGCTTATCTTTGTGATACCTCTTGAATTTAGCAGTCTGTAGTTGTTCTAGTATATCATCCAATGATTATCGTGGATATGCTGGAGCTTTACGATGACCATCTCAACTATCTTCTTAATTTCATTGCATATTTCATCTTGCTTAATATGTTTAGCAGCCAAACTTATTGATTATTTCTCATGTTTTGTTCCAAAGTATGACATACTTTCCATATCGCACTCTAAGATAATTGCAGCCACCGCCCAAACATCCCATTATACAGAACCATTTGTCCATTTCTCTCTTATAGGGAAGTATCCTGGAGTGCCTAAAACCTTAGCTAAGTCACTATCTCTTGTCTTATTGCTCTGTTGAAATCAATGACTACTTCTTCTAAAGGGCAGAGATTTAGCATTACATTTTCTGGCTTCAAATCTCTATGAACATACCCTAGATCATGGAGCTCTTTCACACCCTTAGTCATATCTGTGAGTATCTCATTCAAATCATCAGGATATCTATTATGGTAGAGATACTCTCTTAGAGACATTTCAAACTTCTTGAGTCTCAATGCAATAAAACCATGACCAAGTATAACTCCGTCGACTTAGCTAAGTTCTTGCATTATCTTTTCTAAGCCTCTCTCAGTACTATGTATTCATTTGCAAACTCATTTTAATATTGCTCGTTCTTAAATGAGATACTTGAATGGATATATCTTGTATGCGAATTCATCAACAACTATAAGTTTTACCTTGTTAGGTACGTCAATATTCAAATAGTTTTCAATACAGCTGCTTATGTCGACAGCATTTAATGCAGGTATATACATTGCTCTCTCTTATAAGCATGCAATATACATACCATTTGCTGGTTGGTTCATTGACTCAAACCGCTTCTATCTCTTAAGTCTCTCCAACTGTTCTATTTGTGAATCAAGAGAGTTATTTTTTCTTTTAGCAGGTACAAGCTTTTAAGTTTCTTCATCTTTAATCAGGAATTCGCTTAGATGATGCTTTTGCATATGTCTCTTTACTTTAGCTGAGTGAGTATAAGACTTCATGCAGGTATTGCATTAGTATCTACCATCTACTTTATCATGCTTGAAGTAGATCTTAGCTCTACCAGAGTGTACCTCTTTGATGTGTCTCTTCAAGCTTGACTCAGTTGAGAAGAAATTTTAGCAGTCTTCACATTAAAACGTTTTAATTTTTTCTATTGGTTGCTGTTCCTTATCTTCCTCAACCAATTCAACTTATGTTTAAACTCCCATCTCAGCACTCTACTTCTTGTTTTAAACTTAAATTTTAAAGACCTCAGCTTCAAACTCTAGAGCTCTTAGCTCTGCCTCCTTTTCAATATAAATTACTTCTGGTTTCTTGGAGGAGCCAAAGTTGAGCAATGATTAACCTGTTCCAAGAGAAACTGCTTACGATTTAAGTTAGCCGCCATGTTTAAATTCAAATTTAAATTTCTATTATTAATAAGTAAAAACCTCACTAGCTATATTAACTTTGTATAGGAGCTGGCACTGCAACAACAATGGTTGATTCTTAGGTGTTAGACATCATATTTATACTTAGTTTATAACTATAAATTTTCTAATTTCATGCTTAATATTTTTAATTTTGGTACCACCTTTGAAAAAAAAAAAAAAAAAAAAAAAGAAAAATAAATTCAGGTTGGTACTGGTACCAATTAGGTTTTGAACCATTTTGGAACTTTTCCATTAAAACCTCATTAGTTAAAAACTAGGTACTAATTAAGTTTTGGTACTATTAAATTGGTACCAATTAAATTTAAACGAATTTAGTACCGGTACTAATTAAATTTAAACAAATTTAGTGCTAATTTAATGGAACAAAATTGATAAAAATGGAGCTCCATCTCTGAAGTTTGATACAGCTTTTGCCAGCTTTCTCCACGTATCCTTACCAGGTTGGCCTCCTATAAGATGCCCATATTTAATACTAAGATTTTTAACTGTAGGATCCAGAACTCTATATATTAAAATTTGAAATTCAATAACAAGAGAAGGAACAAGGATGGAATCTATAAGTACTGCAATGAAGAGGGTTGAAGCTTAAGAAATGATCTCAAGATTTAGAAGCAAGGAAGATCTCTATCGATACCTCACTTAGCATGGTAAGCATGTGACATATTCTTAATCATATGCTATAGTGGGTTTATTCCTTCCAACGATGGAAGGTACCAAAATTTCATTCTTAAAAGCTATAGTCTGCGATGAGAAGAAAGCCTTCAAAAACAGTGAATAAAGTTGATAGATATACCAAACTACCCAGAGATTTCAGTTACTAATCTCTAAGAGGATGCGATGAAAGATGAAGGAGTTGGTAGTTTTCCTTCCTACCAAGAAACAACTCTCTAACAAGCTTCCAGAAAGGAGCTTCTTCTTTGGAGTTCTCGGCACTTTAAGAGAGAGTTATCTCAGAGAGATCATTGAAGAAGCTCACAAAAAACGCTACTCTATTTCTCCTGAAGATTAAAAGAAAGCAAGGCATACTAATAAGCGAGACCTGGCCAGCTGAGCTTAAGAAGCACCCATTCCTCTCTAGTAAGCTTTGATTCATAACTTTGTAGAGAAACCTGGAACTGGTATATTCCTAATGAAAGAGCATGCGAAGGTTCACAGAGAGAGAAAGTCATAGACTATTTATGAAGTGAGCAAAAGACTTTATAAAGATGTCTAAAAGCTAGAAGAAATGAACATAGATGCAGGAGCTGGCACAAAGAGAAGAAATATGGGTCCAAGCAAGCCTTAAGAAGAGGAGAAGAAAGAGAAGCCAAACCCCTTTATGGGCCAATTTAATATGTGAATATATTCATTCGTTTAAATCTAAAACTTATTTATAAACATTCATTCTTCCTTCTCTCGCACAAACTGTTGTCTTATCTACGCTTACTCTCTTACAGCTGCTTTGAATCAAGTCTACTGTATCGATAGGCAAGTCATGCATAAGATGATACAACAGCAGCTTCTTTTAGTGAGTCTTGATTTAACTCCAGTAGAATTCTTTTCCATTAAATTAAGGACTATAAGGAACGTTATAAACAGGAGTTATGTTTAGGTCTTCACAAGCTTTCTTAGACTCCTTAGTCTTATGAACTGAGAGGTTGTCAACAAACAAGATGATTTCTTAATCGTTGTATTTATCTCTCAGCTTATGTAGGAACTCAATATACTACTCTCGCTTAATAGAACGATGGTGAATCACATAACTCTCTAAGCCTGAATCTTCACTTATACCAGCTAAAATTGCATGGGTGACTACCTTCACTTTTTAGTCATAGACTTCTATATTATCATACTTCTTATACCATGACTTATTGATAAAAGTGTTGAAAGTAAACACAGCTTCATCTGCATGTAGGAACTTGATGTTATTATCAATAGCTCTCTGCATTTAATCATGTATATAGTTTAAATTATTACTATAAAATGGCACTGTAAAATCAATCACTCTCTTCACTCTGTCTGTTGACAGTCTTGAAAGTAATACCATTTCTTCTATAAATATTGGCTATGTCTAAGGAGAGATGCGCATATCAGGAAACTTGCGATGAAACATTACAGCTCGCTAGTCTAGAGGAAAGTGTGCCCAATACTTTAAAGCCTTAGAGTCACAGAGGTATTCAATATGATGCTGTGAGAACTTTTATTATCTAGCAGGATGCTTTCAAGTACCAGAATTAAAATGCTAAACAGCTAACATGCAGTGATACCTAACAGTAGAGGCACTCTTGTGTAAGAGATTTGCAATAGCTGCATAATTCAATACTGGCTTGACTTAATCTATATTAATACTCGTACCATACCAAAGCTGAAGCAGTAAATCTAAATATTTCTCATCATAAATCGACCCTAAATTTCGCTAATTACTATTTCTCATTTTGTAAATTGGCCTAATTTCTCTACTAACCCCAATAAGACCCCATCTATACCCTACAAATCAAAGCACTTACAAACCTCACTAAGGGGTTTTGGGGTTTTGAATGGCACTACCTGCATGAAGTCTTATACGCACTCAGCTAAAGTAAAGAGACATATGCAAAAGCATCATCGAAGCGAATTCCTGATTAAAGATGAGGAAACTTAAAAGCTTGTACCTGCTAAAAGAAAAAATAACTCTCATGATTCACAAATAGAGTAGTAGGAGAGACTTAAGAAATAGAAGCGGTTTGAGTCAATGAACCAACCAGCAAATGGTATGTGTATTGCATGCTTATAAGAGAGAGCAATGTATATACCTGCATTAAATGCAGTCGACATAAGCAGCTGTATTGAAAACTATTTGAATATTGACATACCTAACAAGGTAAAACATATAGTTGTTGATGAATTCGCATACAAGGTATATCCATTCAAGTATCTCATTAAGAACGAGCAATATTAAAATGAGTGTGCAAATGAATACATAGTACTGAGAGAGGCTTAGAAAAGATAATGCAAGAATTTAGCTAAGCTCGACGGAGTTATACTTGGTCATGGTTTTATTGCATTGAGACTCAAGAAGTTTGAAATGTCTCTAAGAGAGTATCTCTACCATAATAGATATCCTGATGATTTGAATGAGATACTCACAGATATGACTAAGGGTGTGAAAGAGCTCCATGATCTAGGTATGTTCATAGAGATTTGAAGCCAGAAAATATAATGCTAAATATCTGCCCTTTAGAAGTAGTAGTCATAGATTTCAACAGAGCAATAAAGACAAGAGATAGTGACTTTAGCTAAGGTTTTAGGCACTCCAGGATACTTCCCTATAAGAGAGAAATGGACAAATGGCTCTGTGTAATGGGATGTTTGGGCGGTAGCTGCAATTATCTTAGAGTGCGATATGGAAAGTATGTCATACTTGGAACAAAACATGAGAAATAATCAATAAGTTTGGCTGCTAAACATATTAAGCAAGATGAAATATGCAATGAAATTAAGAAGATAGTTGAGATGGTCATCGTAAAAGCTCCAGCATATCCACGATAATCATTAGATGATATACTAGAACAACTACAGACTGCTAAATTCAAGAGGTATCTCAAAGATAAGCAGATAAAATTTGTTTGAATTAAGTACAGTAATACTCATTAAATATTCATTAAATTCATAAAAAACCTGCGTTTTCTCTACTAACCACAATAAGACCCCAACTATACCCTACAAATCAAAGCACTTATAAACCTCACTAAGGGGTTTTGGGGTTTTGAATCTTGCCTAGAAAGCTGCTTCACTCTTGAAGATAAAATAGAGAAGAGAGTCATTACTGATGACTAATATGCTTACAAGATATATCCTTTCAATTACTTCCCTTGCTGATGACAAGTTCCAAATGGAATTTGCTAATGAGTATTATGCTCTTTAAAAGGCAAAGTTAAATGAGTGCAGTCATATCATCTAGCTTGATGCTCTTTTACTTAGTAAAGATCATGTAGCCTTCAGGCTTCCATTACTTGAAATGACTTACAGAGAATTCTTATCTGACAATAGATGTCAGAGATAAATTGGCTAGATAGTATAGCAGATAGTTGAGGGGATTGAAGAGCTTCACAAGCTTGGTTATGTTCATAGAGACTTAAAGCCAGAGAACATCATGATGAACTTTCAGCCTCTTAGAGTTTATATAATTGACTTCAACAGAGCTCAAAGAATGCAAGCCTCTGCATAAGGAAATGTATACGGCACTCCTAGATATTTTTCAGAGAGAGAGGATTGGAGAGATGGAGACACTTAATGGGATATCTGGGCTCTAGCAGTAATAATAATAGAGAGCGACATGCCAAGAACGATTACTTTAGCTGCAGGGGTGAGAGAGATTCTAAGCAGAGAATCAAACAATATCTCGAGAAAAATAAAATAAATGGAGGTCTCAGAGAACTTGCATACTCAACTATTATCAAGCCAAGCTAAGAGAATTAACAAACCATAGAAACAATCAAACATCAACTAAGAAAGATAAGATTCAGAGAACTGCCACATGACTCTAAGCTTATGTTTGTATGAACTACTTTAAAAACTCGCTTATTATACTCACTTAAATTACTAATATTTAAACATTAAACCCCTACATAAACCCTATTAAAACCCTAATAAAGTATGCACTAATAGTCTACTTTTATCAATCAAAAACTCAATCAAACTACTGAAAGGGTTTTGGGGTTTTGAATCCTCATAAGCCATTACTTAGATATTACTAAGTGAAGCTTAAGCTTCTTTCAACTTAGTTACTTTATGTCTCAAATTTTTTTATCTTTCATTTTTACTCTACCTTATCGATCCCCTGCTATTTTTATCTCCTTTGAGCATATTATCAATTAGCTCAAGTTTTTCTTCGATTTTTTCTATTTGCACATTACTTACATTCTACGTATCGCTTTTACTATGCAAATTTATGTTTATTTGAGTTTTCTTCCTCTTATGTCTTGAATTTATTGATTAATTAGTTTGAGCTTAACTTTTGTTTAAAGAGTAAGATGAGCTTGGTCTGAGGGATTTTGCTTTTGGGCTTTACTAAGCAAAAACGTTTCTGTTTTGGTAAGGTTCTGAGGTAAGAACAGCTTATTTTATCAATCAAGATTGAGATTAAGGAGAAATATACTATCGTAGAGATTAAGAATTATAATTCTCAAGTCTGGATATTTTGTCTTCAATTTACATGAGACTTTTATCTTAGTACAATTGAGGTTTTAATTGTTAATTAGCTTTGTCATTCTTACTTTTGAAGAAACTTTTCGAGGTATTAGCTGTTTGCTTTCTTAATCTTACATTGAAATTAATTTGCTTGTTTGTTTACTGAGACTCAGCTACAGACTAAAGTCGACTTATTTTGAATTAAGTTTTTCTTGATTAAAAAATTAAAGATTCATTGATGCTATTACTATTGTTAGCGTTATGATTATAGATATAATTTTAGTCAGTTTAACTTGGCTTAATTAGATTGTAGTTAAAATCCACTTTAAAACCATCTTATATACTCTGGTAATTTGCATTTTAAGCTGATTTCATTTCTAGTGACTTTTTTAAGTTTAGTTGATTGATTTGATCTGTCATGTCTGAGTGATTTTATCTAGCTCAACCACTTTTTTAAAATGAGTTATTATTTTTTTTAAATAGAAATGTCGTTTGGGCTTTAATAAATTCATGCTGTTTTCGACCTATTAATGGAGGTGATTCAACTTCTTTCTCTTATGACAAGCCTATATAATAAATATATCAAGTAGATAACTTTTTGTATGATACTGTTTTAGAAAGGTCACGCTAATGTTTGAATAAAATAATTTCTCTTCACATGGTAGGAGAAATGTTTTGTGAGTTCGTTACTATGAATTAATCCTGAAAGTTCTATAAAAATCAAAATTAGAATAATTTACTTTTAAATTTTATTGCTTTTCTTCCATCATCTAAGAGTTAGGATTTAACGTAATTACTTATTTAATTCCTAGAATTTAATAATATAAATTAATTGTCTTGCTAATTAAGATTCAATACTCATTTTAAAAAGCAAAATTAAATTAATATTCTATAATAAGCTTAATTGATTAGATTTAGAAAATTATTAAAATTGTTGTATTATAACTTTTTTCTCAATTTATTCACTCATTTATTCTTTTCTATTAAATTAATCAGTTATTCAATTTTATTCTCAAATGTGTATTTTAGCTCATTTATTTTGGATTCTAGCATGCTATCTTAATTCACTTCTACATCTTATTCAAGCCTTGCTATGTATAAATAATTTCCTTGAGAATCAAATTATTCAATATCAGATTAAGATAGCAGGTGAACATTTTCAATAATTAAGCTTGCAAATTCTTTATAAACCTAAATGATATTTGAAATATAATTATAATGTTTAATCATTATTCATTAATGATTCTTTTCTTTTAAAGAACTCTCCTTTTATCATAAATAAGGAAGTTTACATTCTCTACTATGACGATCCTTGAACTCTGGCAAAAGTATCAGAAATGATTGCAATCGAAAGATTTAGCATAAAAACAATCAAAAATATGGTTGCTGACAAGAATAGCATCAAACAGCTCCCACATACACAGTCCCAAAATTTGAAGTATCAAAGTCTCCCAACATCAACTTAGACTTTGTATAAGTAGTCAAGAAATTGATCTCCTTCAGAATTGTTCCTGCTTAGAATTAAGAAAGATCCGCTGTAAGAAAGAATTGTAAGTACAATAATTCCTAAGAAGTATTTCATGTCAATTACAACTTCAATTATCATTTGTATTAAAAAGCCTACTTTTCTAAATAATCTGAAGAAATACAGGACATGGAACCAAAGCATAAATGAAGTAAAAGCGAAAAGCACATTAGCTTCGGCTTTGATATTAACCAAGCCTATCTCATCTATAACAGATAGTAATATAGATATTAGTACAAGAAATTTCGGAATTATGTCAGTGTAGTTCCACATTGTAAATGTGGCATTTTAACATTAGTTGTTATTGTCAATTTACTTAGCTGAATTTTTAAGAACATCAAAGTCATAAATGAAAGAATGGCTTATGATACAATTTTCAAGATCAGTCCTGAATCGGATTCATCAAAATTTAAGTTTTAAGATAGATACACAAATATAATTAGATAAATAACATAAGGACATATAAGTTTCAATGTTATAGCTCTTCTATAACAAAATTAAATTTTAAAGTATTATAAAACAATTGGTTATAACAATTAGCAATTTTACCTTGAGCAAGGCTTGTATATATCTTTTACTATAAATTTGCTCTTTATCCCTTGAACTTGCAATAAATAGTAAAAATTTAATTCCATTTTACGATTAGAGATGATGCATTTGTGGAAAATTAAAAATTTCTTGTATTAATAGAGTTTTTGTCTGATTACTTTCTGAATTTTAATCTGAATGATTTTTATTAAACAATTTGTTTTCATTTTATCAAAGTTAAGAGGTTTCAACTAATCAGGTACAACAGCAAAATTACATCCTTCATTAAAAATCAATTCCCCTTCTGTATACTATAAAGCCCAGTTTGGTTTTAGTATTCTTGAATCAAGATATTATCCAAAAGCAATAGGATTTGTTTGTAAAATCTCTGCAAAAATTTCTCGAATAAATTTAATGTGATCGTCTAAGGGATAAAATGAAAGTTCTTATAAAATGAAACCCAAAGCCTTAGAATATTGATTTTTAATAATAATAATAATATGATTGCATTGAGGTCTCTGGGGACCCCCGATCAAAATTGCTTTTTAGTGCAAATAAGGGACAAGCCCTTTAGTTAGTTGGAGATTCTCTCCTGTATACTGAGCCTTCATCTTCTTCTGTTGTTTCTTCTTTTCCCCCCTTCCTTTTCCTTTGTTTTTACTTTGGTTGTTTCTTCTCTTGCCTCCTCTTCTGGGCTTAGAGTGTAGGATTTAGACTGTTTCTCCCTGATTCTTGAACTTAAATTGAGTGTCAAAGTGTTTGACATTGATTGAGAATTTGAGTTCTTTGGATGCTATGAAATCTTTGCATCTTGTAGTGATGAGCTATATGAAGTCGGCTCTTCATGAAATATGTGTGTTTTTGAAGACATTTGATGTAGATTTCTACCTTGTTTAGGTGTTGATGGTAGTCTACTGAAACTGAGAGGCACCTGAGTTCATTAGCAGTGATATTTTTCATAAGAATTACTGTTAGTAATCTAAAGAATTAGGTTGCGATAGCTTTAGTGTCGTGCAATGAGCCTGTCTTTTCTTTTATCTCAGCGCCTAATTACACATCGTCCATGTTCAACCAAGTTAGTAGGTCCTTCTTGGAAAGTTTTAAAACATAGCATTGATGACATTGGAGAATTCTTTGATTTTCTCAAAGAGCAATTTGTTAATGGTGTTGAGCCAGATTGAAATGCAAGATTCTCTCGTATCGAATCTCTCTATCAGTTGTGCTTAAGTGATAGTCTGCATATCTTTATAGTTAATAGTTTAATGATTATAATCTTGGTCTTGATTTTTATTATTTAATACTAAATTTTAAGGCTAAACTTTTAATTATTAATTTGGTATTTAGTACTATCTTTTACCGATGACGTATTTGACGTTTGCATCTTCGCAAATTTTGCGGACGTGATTCCTGAATCCTTCTGAGTGTTCGGATTGGCTGTCTATGTAGTAGGTATGCTGACTTGAGCTTTCCTCTATGGAAGCTTCTTGGTCGTAGACGTCGAATTCTTGTTTTTCACTGATTTTTAATGCAAAGATGTAAAGGCGTTTGTCCTAATTAGTTAGGCATAAAATTAAGTTTAGTTTGATGCTTTTCTCTATTGCATTTAATGATCTTTATCATCTTCTCAAATTATGCTATATTTGAGGATATTAATCTATGAATAAAAGTGTCACCATTAGGTAGAATTACATTCAAGAGCTCTTAGATAACTTCAATAGAAATATTCTCAATATTAATTTCATCTTCTTTTTCTAGCAAATCAATAACTCTCCAATGATAAAACATGTAGCTTTAAATTTTCCTTAAGTTGCTATTAACAAATTATTGAAATTCCTTTCTAAAAAATTAACCCTTTTTTGATTCTATTAACCTCCTCTTTGTTATTTAAGCGAGAAGCTCTAAAGATTCTTCACTATCTAAAGATCTTAAAAATTAGTCATTTTCCATTCCTACACTTCTCTAAAAATTGTCAAGTTAGCTACCTTCAATATAACCTTTTGATAAGTTTTTCTTTGAAATATTCAAATCTTGATAGAGAGGGATGGTTTGAATTACATCATTATTTGTTATAAAGGAAACTGATTCCCTGAAATCTAAGCTTATCAAAGGGAGTCCGACTTTATTGCAATGCTTTATTTAGCTGAGTTAAGGTAAATTATTTGTTAAGCAAATTTCATATATTAAAGGGAGATTTTGTTCTTCATCTTAGTATGATAACTGGTAAATTTTTAGTTCTTAAGTTTTAAAATCTTTGTTTATATATTCATCAAAGTAAGGTGAGAAGAGTTGTGTATTGTAAAATTTAAATGCTAGGTTGATATTTTAAATTAGATTGCTCTAAGCTAGATTAATTTTAAGATTTATATCTATTTTAAATCTTATTCGTACTATAGAAGTAGCTGATTGTTTTGAAAGATATAGTATTAATCTTTTAAATTTAAAGGATGATGAAAATTGTATGTTCCTCTACAAAATCTGAAGTAATTGATATTTTCTTGCACAAAAAACTATTCTAGTTCTTGTGGTATATCAAGCTGTATTCTTAAAATTGGCTTAGCAGTTAAGAATTACTATAATTT
>ARYC01015792.1:0-11627 GCA_000711775.1 Oxytricha trifallax
TTCACAAACTCAATAAAGTATATAGCAATCCCCTGTCCCTTATAAATTGAGATTTTAGTAAAAAGAGGATGTTTTACCAAAAAAAGAAGAGACTTAAATTGCAAATAAATAGTAAATACAAACTCAAAAGAATGTCAATGAAGCAGATTTATTTGAGGAAGCTAGTAGTTAAGTATTGGAAGACAAGAAAAAAACGATGAAACATTAGTAGGAAATATAACATTTAGAGAGATAAGTAGAAATAGAGAAGTAAAGATCAAGAGATTGTCATTATATATTAATTGATTAAAAATCACTATGTGTAATGCATAATTTAGACCAACAAATATACAATTTATTTCCATTTAATGAGAGATTCCTTCTTTGAATCTCTTTCACCAGAGTTAAGAGAAGAATTCGAGTCAAAATTCAGGAAGGAATAGATGATGAGAAATAAAATCGAAATTTGAAAATCTTGCACAACTTGGAAATTAGTTTTGGCCTCTCTATATTTAGGAGCTGGAGCACTTCACGGATATAGAGTGAGCAAAATATGGAGTTTCTACCCTTTAAGAGAGAGGTTCATCATATTTTCGCAGTTGGGATATTACTAGGAATTTTTTGTCTGAATTACAAAGCTGCTGCAGATACTTATATGGGCAAGTCGCTTTAAGTACCTAATGAATATAGACCAAGTGTGGGGAGAAGGCTCAGATAAAGTTTCAATATTCTGAGTGAATGAAGCTAGAAAAAATTGAGGAGCAGCTTAGATTGGAAGAGGAGAAAATGGAAATTAGTATACATATATAGGAGAAGTAGCAGAATAATTTATGAAGTTAATCAATTTAATGAAATTGCTTAAAAAATTTAGAGTTAACTTAATTGAGTAATTTCCTAATAATTTTTACATTTTTATGGTTTTGAATGCTCTCATATCAACAGAAGGTTTGATTTTATTGTTAAAGAATTGCATTAAAATTTTATTTCTTTAAAGCTCTCAATAAATTTCCCTAGACTTAATTTATTTCATCATCTAGGTATTCTATCTCTTCTATGAAAACTTAGCTTTTTAATGGTTTTCTGGATTTCTAACAAGATGTATCCTAATTTTGATTGTTTATAGATCTTTGATTAAATATTAAAAAATAAAGAAGACTTTGCATGAAATGTGATATTAATTATATTCATTTCAAAATTTAAATGTAAAACAATATATAATAATTAAAAATATTCTTAGCAACTTTATTTATACATATAATAATTGGCATAAACAGCGTAGAAAAATCTAAGGAAATAAGTAATATTATATAAATCGTCGATTATTATAAATATAATTAAGAGAAAAGGAAAATGCAGGCTATTAAGAAGACATCACTCGTCCAAAATGGTAATCATAATAATAAAATTCTAGCAATCAGAGGCTTTGCTTCATAAAACACCTTCTTGTGCTCAATTAAAACCTAAATTCTTTATCATTCTATTTGGTACTATGAACTGCTTGTTTTTATGTTTTAAATCAACCCAGACCTGAACCATAACTTTTTGAGTGGTGTTCACCCTAGAATGGCTAGTACCATACTACCAAAGAGCTTTCAGACATCCAGTTCTTCTTGAGAAGCGTGCTGGAAACCTCCTCAACTTCCAAGTGACACTCCACCATATTCACGTTCTCGTTGCCAAAGAAGTTCTTAAGACAGACGGAAAGGGCTACCTTTTTTAATATAATAACTGAATAGATTAAAATCATGCATTTAACTACTTATTCATCCTTAGTAATTTCAGCACTTTTATATAATATTTTACTATAAATGTTAGCTACGTAGTTGAGGCAATTGAGAACTATTGTAACTTGGAAAGTTACCGCACTTAATTCAAGGATTCATCTCAGTTCTCCAGAGCCTACCTCGAGGGCTTGGCTGATGCCTTCACGTCTCTCAAGAGCGAAACGCCAGAATCCTTAATGAACACGACCTCGCTGATGTCCTTAACTGAATGCTCTAGCAGCTAATTTTATTTAAGTACTATTAAATTCTTAAAAAATATTTATAAAAACCCTAATCTTTTTAAACATAAATTAATTATTATGTGTTTTCTAAAATACTCAACATTTATATAAAGCAGTTGTGATTAAAAATTGATGATATTGTAGGAATACATTTGAAATTGGGAAATTATAATTAAATAAATCAAAATTAATTCAAATTAGTGGCAGTTAAAGTTGGCCAATTTAAACGATCTTGGGCTCATTCGATAGAGAATTCAAAATTAGCTGGACTTTACTACTGGCGGTACTATTTTATCGCATCACTGTAGCGAGATAACTTAAGTTTAATGTGAGGGTACAATTTAATGAATTTAGAGGTGTTTAATTAAAGTCGAGTTATCTCGCTACAGTGATGCGATAAAATAGTACCGCCAATAGTAAAGTCCAGCTAATTTTGAATTCTCTATCGAATGACCCCGAGATCGTTTAAATTGGCCAACTTTAACTGCCACGATTTTGAATTATATTTAATTAAATTAATCAAAATTAATTCAAATTAGTGGCAGTTAAAGTTGGCCAATTTAAACGATCTTGGGCTCATTCGATAGAGAATTGAAAATAAGCTGGACTTTATTATTGGCGGTACTTTTTTATCGCATCCCTGGAGCGAGATAACTTCACTTTAATTAAACTCATATAAATTTATTAAATTATACCCTAACATTAAAGTGAAGTTATCTCGCTCCAGGGATGCGATAAAATAGTACTGCCAATAATAAAGTCCAGCTTATTTTCAATTCTCTATCGAATGAGCCCAAGATCGTTTAAATTGGCCAACTTTAACTGCCACTAATTTGAATTAATTTTGATTTATTTAATTATAATTTCCCAATTTCAAATGTATTCCTACAATATCATCAATTTTTAATCACAACTGCTTTATATAAATGTTGAGTATTTTAGAAAACACATAATAATTAATTTATGTTTAAAAAGATTAGGGTTTTTATAAATATTTTTTAAGAATTTAATAGTACTTAAATAAAATTAGCTGCTAGAGCATTCAGTTAAGGACATCAGCGAGGTCGTGTTCATTAAGGATTCTGGCGTTTCGCTCTTGAGAGACGTGAAGGCATCAGCCAAGCCCTCGAGGTAGGCTCTGGAGAACTGAGATGAATCCTTGAATTAAGTGCGGTAACTTTCCAAGTTACAATAGTTCTCAATTGCCTCAACTACGTAGCTAACATTTATAGTAAAATATTATATAAAAGTGCTGAAATTACTAAGGATGAATAAGTAGTTAAATGCATGATTTTAATCTATTCAGTTATTATATTAAAAAAGGTAGCCCTTTCCGTCTGTCTTAAGAACTTCTTTGGCAACGAGAACGTGAATATGGTGGAGTGTCACTTGGAAGTTGAGGAGGTTTCCAGCACGCTTCTCAAGAAGAACTGGATGTCTGAAAGCTCTTTGGTAGTATGGTACTAGCCATTCTAGGGTGAACACCACTCAAAAAGTTATGGTTCAGGTCTGGGTTGATTTAAAACATAAAAACAAGCAGTTCATAGTACCAAATAGAATGATAAAGAATTTAGGTTTTAATTGAGCACAAGAAGGTGTTTTATGAAGCAAAGCCTCTGATTGCTAGAATTTTATTATTATGATTACCATTTTGGACGAGTGATGTCTTCTTAATAGCCTGCATTTTCCTTTTCTCTTAATTATATTTATAATAATCGACGATTTATATAATATTACTTATTTCCTTAGATTTTTCTACGCTGTTTATGCCAATTATTATATGTATAAATAAAGTTGCTAAGAATATTTTTAATTATTATATATTGTTTTACATTTAAATTTTGAAATGAATATAATTAATATCACATTTCATGCAAAGTCTTCTTTATTTTTTAATATTTAATCAAAGATCTATAAACAATCAAAATTAGGATACATCTTGTTAGAAATCCAGAAAACCATTAAAAAGCTAAGTTTTCATAGAAGAGATAGAATACCTAGATGATGAAATAAATTAAGTCTAGGGAAATTTATTGAGAGCTTTAAAGAAATAAAATTTTAATGCAATTCTTTAACAATAAAATCAAACCTTCTGTTGATATGAGAGCATTCAAAACCATAAAAATGTAAAAATTATTAGGAAATTACTCAATTAAGTTAACTCTAAATTTTTTAAGCAATTTCATTAAATTGATTAACTTCATAAATTATTCTGCTACTTCTCCTATATATGTATACTAATTTCCATTTTCTCCTCTTCCAATCTAAGCTGCTCCTCAATTTTTTCTAGCTTCATTCACTCAGAATATTGAAACTTTATCTGAGCCTTCTCCCCACACTTGGTCTATATTCATTAGGTACTTAAAGCGACTTGCCCATATAAGTATCTGCAGCAGCTTTGTAATTCAGACAAAAAATTCCTAGTAATATCCCAACTGCGAAAATATGATGAACCTCTCTCTTAAAGGGTAGAAACTCCATATTTTGCTCACTCTATATCCGTGAAGTGCTCCAGCTCCTAAATATAGAGAGGCCAAAACTAATTTCCAAGTTGTGCAAGATTTTCAAATTTCGATTTTATTTCTCATCATCTATTCCTTCCTGAATTTTGACTCGAATTCTTCTCTTAACTCTGGTGAAAGAGATTCAAAGAAGGAATCTCTCATTAAATGGAAATAAATTGTATATTTGTTGGTCTAAATTATGCATTACACATAGTGATTTTTAATCAATTAATATATAATGACAATCTCTTGATCTTTACTTCTCTATTTCTACTTATCTCTCTAAATGTTATATTTCCTACTAATGTTTCATCGTTTTTTTCTTGTCTTCCAATACTTAACTACTAGCTTCCTCAAATAAATCTGCTTCATTGACATTCTTTTGAGTTTGTATTTACTATTTATTTGCAATTTAAGTCTCTTCTTTTTTTGGTAAAACATCCTCTTTTTACTAAAATCTCAATTTATAAGGGACAGGGGATTGCTATATACTTTATTGAGTTTGTGAAGATGTTTGTTACGTTTAACTTTAGTCACTCATTTTATTATTAAAATTTTATATTTAAATTCTAGGAAATATTAATAATGAAAAAGATATTTGGCTCGTTTTTCAAGGAGAGTAGTAGTCTCAGTTCATCACTAGGAAATAAAATAGCTTTGATTACTAATTATAATGCATGTCCACTGGGTTTAAGCCTGGCATCGAGGCTTACCAAAGAATATAGAGTAATAGCAGTTTCACATAAAAATCTAGCAATGATAACATGAAATATATTTTCATATAAAGTCTTGAATTATAAAAGCAATAAATTTTTAAACAAATACAAATATAAATTTATAGAGTTTAATGATAATGGAGAGATGGTTAACACTTAATAATAAGAAAAAGAGTTATTAGATAATCCAAAAATAATCCTCTTCACTGCTCATTTGAACGAGTTGATAGATAGAAATAGATTGATTGCCTTCCTAAAATCAGAGAATATAAATATTTCGAGATTGATCCACAATCAACCATATATGATTAAATTTTATATTTCTTTTGTAGTGTAATCTTAGCTTAAATTTTAATAGTACATGATTAAACCTACAGCTCCAGAGAAAATGATAAATTTCAAAAATCCAACCCAAAAGAACAAAACAATAAAGAGAGTAGAGTTAATGATCTCAAAGAGAAAATTAGAATATTAATTGAAACATCCCTCTTCATAAATAGTGACTTGAATTTATATCATAATTACAAAATAATCAGAGAAAAAGTGAAGAATTTTAAGCCAATTTTGTTTTAATTGCTATTAATATTTCTTAAATAAACTTGTTAGACCAGAATCTGATAGATGAATACGCAAGAATTCTGTAAATTATTCAGAAATAAATTGGTATCTATGGTCTTATGAGAGCTTCTCAAATAAACCTTATAAAATGCCTCTCTCATTAGTTGTAACAGAAATAAATAGGCATGACTAGTCTACTTCCAGGAATCTATTAAGATAAACAGATTGAATACCTCAGTGTTTGTTTCAGTAATTAAAGAATTATTGATTAAAATAGTCAATAAAAAGAGGATGTACCCGTTTAGCTTAAAATAATTTATTAAATTTCAATTTGATTCTATAGTTCAAAAAGATTTGCATAGAAATCTATATAAAAGATACAGCTTTTGAACCCAGATGATATCGCAAAAATCATAATTGATTATATGCTTCATGAAAATGTTGATAATAAAATAAAGATGATTAAAATGATACTGAGGATAGTATGGACCTTGCAATTTTTTGCGGCAAACCAGAGTGGGACATCTACGAATTAAATAAAATACTAGATATAGATGGAAAACCTATAAAAGCTCCAAAAATTTATACTGATGTTCATTTGTGACTGTATTACTCTATAAAACTAGTTTATCTCATCAAAGTATTTAATTAAAGTTAATTGTTTATTTTAATTTAAGTAGTTTCAAGATTTCTTAAATATTTTCACTTCTTAATTATATATTAAACACTTGTATGCTTATCCATTGAATTTTTTTTATAGATCTTTGATTTATAGAAGATGTTTATAAATGCTAATTTTTAGATTGAGTCGATGCTCTCTCTGTAATAGTCCTCTGTAGTGAATTATTTCGCATATTACTAAATTATTAATGATTCATATTACTGTGATTTAAATCAGGCTAAACAAACGATCTAGCACTATGTATATTATGCCTACAGCTATCAGAGTCCATAGTTGTCGCTAATTTCTAAGTTTTAGAGAATTTTTAGTTTGACTGTGGGATTTGGGATTGAAGTTGAGTGAGATTGAGCTTTGGTAGAATAGTTTTTAGCATAATTTTCTCATCAGATTCCAAATTATAATCAAGCGAATCAATATCTTAATGGTAGTTAAATCCATGATAATTTTTTTAAATAATCTTATTAGTCTTTCTAAATTGCATTTTATTCATTTTACTGATTCTTATGCATCTTACATTTATGAAGTAGAAGTAATCATTGGTTTCTAACCAGCAAATGAAAACATTTCTTATTACCTACTATCTTCTTGATTATTTTATCATGCAAATTATTATTCCTCTATTTTATTCAATAATAATTGCATTTAATTCTACATCTCTTTTATGTCTTGTTGATGCTTATTAATGAATTTATTAATACCAAATCTTAATTTAGGAACACAATTTGACTAAATATAATTATATTCTTTATAAAATAATGGTGGTTTCTTTCATAATGTAGTTTAATTTAAACTTCTTTGAATTTTAGTCTCTCTTAATCCAAATCATGTATAATTTATAGTTTATTTTCATTTAAATCTGAGACAGTTTAGCGCATTTGATCAATGTTTTACCTCATATATGCCACTTGAAGTTTGTATTATGGGATGAATTTGTTTAAAAAATATTTAGTTGTAATTTTATTAAATATTAGGAGGATAAGCATAAATTTTTTGAGTTTCTCAATTTCTCAATCTTTTTCCTAGAATATTGCATCCCTCTCATATACCTATTTCAATAAAATCTTTTGCTTTTTTCTAAATTTCTAATTTAATCTTAAAGTTTGCTTCGGATCTTCCCATTTTAGATTTATTTTTCAATAGTCTCTGGATATACTTAATAGATTCAAAAACCTCTTCCTTTGGTTTCTCATTAAGCAAAAGTTGTTGAATGAAAACTAATTCATCCAATACTGATTCGATATCAACTTACTGAATCAAATTAGGTTTATTTATACTTAAATTTAAATAATGAGATTATATTTAAAAGTTTAAAAAATTATTATTTATTCTAAAAAGGTTTCAAAGCTTGATTTATAATGGACCGATTATTTTCAATACTTACTGCTATACTTAACTTGATTTCTCTATAGCTCCTAAACTTTCAATTACTCTTTAACCAGCAAATCCTGAATAATTTAGAGCTCATCTCTCAATCCTTTTTATTTCGATTTATAACTTTACAGCTCTGAATTTAACTCAGTATTTGCTACTTTAACCTTCTTGTACTTTTATATTTGTTTTAGAATAATCTGCTTGTACTTTTTATTTTTATTTTGAGAATTTGATTAATCATGTGTATATTTAACATTTTAATTAGTATTGTTTTTTTAGGGTAGGCAATGATTTTAGAAAGAATTCTTATGATTCTAGATATCATTACTAAAGGGATTTGAGGGCTTTATTAACAAATCCCTGAGTTCATGATCATCATGAGTAGCAGAGGGTCTTTGCTTTTCATTAGAAAATTCCAAAAGTTTTCCTTATATTATGTTTAAATCTTAAGTTGAATTGTTTTGAGTTAGGTTATTGTTGTCTAAGAGTATCGATATTATATCTGAATTAGAGTTTTATTATTATAAAATTTTATATAAACAAATTCATAAATGAAAATTTCAAAACTCTTATTAAAATTAAGGTCAAATTTTTCTTTATAAAGTTTACAGATAAATTGTTAGAAAATAAATTTTACTTTTCTTTTGATCTATGAATTTTTCAACGCTAGAAAGCACTGAGCTCGTCTAACTACCTCTTAAAACCAATCTTTTACTATGATTACTGACATTATTTTTATTTCCTGGTGTTGATTAACCCAGTAATTAATTGAAAATGCCGTAGTTATTGCTCTAATTTATTGAATAATCTAATACTTATGGTTTAGACTTATGATAATTATTTAGAGTCTACTTCAATAAGTGTTTAGGCTTTGAAGTAAATCTAGGTTTGATGTTTGTTACATTAGTGGAAGCAAGTTAAGTTTTTGAGTTGTTCTTTGTAGACTTTTTTGAGCTGTTATTTTTCATATTAAAAAACAAAATATTAAGACTATAGTTTAGAAATAAATAAATTTATTTATTTTATGTGGTAGATTACTTGATTCATCAATTTTAATTAAGTTAATAAAAAAGGTATAAAGTTAAAATATGATGTAATTATTTGAATAATTATATTAAATGTGAGAATGAAGAGCATGTGAATTGTATTAAATTATTTGTTATATCATTAATTGTTCAAGTAATAATATTATCTTGCTAAAAGATGGAGACAAAACCTCCCACATTAGACTTAAGAGATAGTACATATCCTCCCTCCTTAAAATTTGAGTCTTCCCCAACACAAATAAATAGTAATAACTAATAAAATCTCAGTCAAGTGACTAAAAATGGGATCCATGCATTCGCTACACTTGTTCTATAATCGAAAGCCTAATATCCACCAAAAATGAAGAAAAAAAACATTAAAAAATTGATTTTATAATAACATTAGTTTTATGATACCTTATATCAAACACTTTTTTTAAATGACTTTAAAGCAATTGTATGTACAACAATATTATAGTGAATATCCTAATTTATTAACTGATGAAGAGAAAGTTGTCAAAGCTTACTTAGAAAATATTTCAAGCATTGTGTATCCTAATGGTTTCAAAACAGAGAAATTGTAAATTAAGACTATCCCACCCCCATTCTAATATTCTTAATCAAGCAGTTAATCCCCAACTAAAAAAGACAGTAGGGATAAATAGATGCCGAGGCTCTTGAGGTTTTAAAATAATATATCATCGCCCTTTACACTATTACAGCATCTTTTGGACAATAGAGATATGTTTCGTATCTAATATGTAAGGAACCTCAACTATAAAGTAATATCCCATAAACTTCTGTTGCAAAATGTCAAACTTAATTTTGTTGCTTTGACTATGTATTATTGTTAAGCACAATAAATTTATAACAATGTCAAATTGTGGACAAACGAGACTGCTCAAATTTAAAATTCATCATTATTCATAAAATTTTCAAAACTATTTAGACTTTCTGTGGAAAATTAGTTTCTTGATATTTTTAAATTAAAATTCTATGTAATATATTCCTGTTAATTTGATTCCTAATAAATTTTTTCTACATCTCAATCTTTAGATTCTATTAACTTTATCTATTTTAGATATAGGCTAGTTAAATTTAACTATATTATAAATCAATGAACTTATAAAATAATGCCATTCACTTACATAATGATTTGAGATTCTGCCGCTTTTGAGTTCGGTATAAAGTCTTGAAGGGCGTTTTCGACACTTTCCTACTTCCCTATTATTAAATTGTTTGCATCATAGATTAATCTCAATTGAGGCTATCGCAAGCTATTGGAACATTCATTTAGCAACTAAAAATTGAGTTCTTACTCTGTTATCTATTTAAGATTGTCAATAGGCGTAGAGGATGCTCATACGAAAAATTTAAATGAATTTTTAGATTCAGGATCTGTTCTGACATATGAGTATCACTTGCCAATACATTAATTTGTTTTATTTTTTTAATACCTAGCTATGATATGTTTTACAGGCCTAATATAAGCTACAAATTGCTCTTAAGTAAAATTTCAGTCCAAAACATTTTGCATTTGTTAAACTGTCTCTTGCTTTATAAGAAAGTTATACTGATTTCTAGAGATAGTGATAGTAATGCACTTAATATATATACCATGCTTAATTTGTTATATCCTTTGAATTCTCAAATATACCTAAATATCTCCTATTTAAAGATAGAAATGGTCGATTATTTAGATAGCCTAATGCCCTATATAATAGGTATTAATGAAGCTATTTGGAATAAAATCTTCTTGAAAAAATGGAATGAAGTTTCAGACGATACAGTATGTTTCGAAATAGACACTGGTCTATTTACTACAAAAATTGATTTGCCTAATTCTCCAGAGCCAATGACCTCAATTTTGTCACAAACCATGCAAGAAATCCTACAAAAATATCAGTTATTTAGTGATAGAGAACTCAAAATTTATCTTCGATAAGCAATATTCAATTCCATTTTGCTCATTATAAACGATTTTAGATCATACTAAGTAAATTTTAAAGAAATGGAGGGTAACGAGTCTATCAAACTATTTAGTATGTAGAAAGACAACAACTTCATCGGATAAGATTAGATTTTCAAATTTGACTAGTATATGGAAAGCTAACAAATTGAGAATTACTAATTTTATGCATAATTTAAAGATACTTAACTCTTCGATGACTTTCTTGAAAGATCTTCTTCTTTTTTTTGTATTTTTAAGAGCCTTGAGAACTAATGCTGACAAAAAATTGAATTATTTCATAAGCTGTTTAGACATTCTTAAACACACTCAATCGTTTAACGAACTACTTGAATACCAACAGACTTCAATTAATCAAATTTTACAGGAAACATAATTAAAACAAGAAAATTACATATTTACCGATTTAATATAAAGCGATGAGTTAGCACTAAACTAATTTGATAAATCTATTTATATACGATCATTGCCTTTGTAATAAAACATAGAAAATGGGTTATTCTAATTCAATCCAAGCAATATTTAGGTTAATTTGTATTATGAAATATAAAAATAAGGCTGCATTAGAAATTTAATTAAACGACTTAGTACTCAATAAATTATTAATAATTTCATTTTTATTGTTATTTAATATAATTTATGACTAAAAAAAGAATTAAGCCAAGTAAATGAGTGATTTATAAATATAACCAAGCATTCAACGAATTTTACTACAAATTAATTGAATCAAGAAATTAAAGTAGATATAAATTTCTATGTTTATGATAATTATTAAAAAGTAAGACTTTTTCTCTTCCCATTTAAAAGTAACTCTATAG
>ARYC01015794.1:0-12126 GCA_000711775.1 Oxytricha trifallax
ATTGAAGAAGATTGCTGTCGTGCAGCACTACAAGGTGGAGAACATGAAACCCAAGGACATAGCGCTCGAGATGGGCGTGGATAGGCGATTCGTGTACAAAGCAATCGAGAAGTTCAAGTATGAGGTGGAGCACCGGGTGCTCAATCCCAAGCCAAAGCAGAGGAATGGGAGGAAAAATACGCGGAGCAACCCGCAGTTGCTGAAAGCGATCGCTGTTATTCTTGAACAAACAGGCATCTACAAGGTCACTGGTTGGCGCCTGCATCATAAACTGCTCGAGATGAAAGGTTAAGTAGTGGAATTCAAGGATCTAATGGTGCCGAGCGTGGCTACGCTCTTGAAGGTTCTGAAGGAAAGTTTTCACCTTCGATTTGGCAAGGCCCAGAACTCGAACGTCAAGTATAGGGACCCAACGTTCAACGAGAAGCGGTTATGGGTGTCAAGACTGCTCGTGCAGCTATTCTTGGAGGATGCAGTGATCATATCAGTAGATGAATCGAACTTCAGGAGTGACTACCTGCCAACCAAGCAATGGAGCTTCAATGCTGCTGCTCTTCACGAAAAAACCACTAAGAACGACTCCTCCTTGGCCCCTGCAGTTGGTAAGACTGAGATCCTTGTGACCAACGACGTGATCGACTATGGCGAAATGCTGGCTGTCTACCCCAACAGAGAAACATGCATGGATGAAAACATCGAGGACCGAAAGTAGGCTCAAAATGGAGAAGTAAGTAGCACCTTTTCAAAAGCAAGTTTAGATTTAAGAAGAAAATGACCTAAAAAGCCAAGATTCACGACCCCAAGCAATTCCGGGGACCCCCAGGTAAGCTTCGCTATTTTTGCTTAACCTGTCGAATTCAGCGCCAAACATGGCTCGAGAGGTACCAGTTGCGATGAGAACAGTGCAATCGCTAGTAAGCAAGACTAGATCAGCATTAATGAGAGAATAGGAACAGCACCTGGAAGTTTTCCACCTGATCTTTATAGTCTAAACTCGAAATCGATCTTTGCATAAAAGTTAGGCAGGAAATCTTACACTTAGGAACAGCGTATCTTGGGTCTGAGAGGGGAGAGCATTGCTGCCACTCCTGTGAAAACTCGTCGTAATTAGAGACACACTCAGCTGTCACCTATCTTGGAAGCCCCGGAGGGCAGTGCTCAGCACGCATCGCTGCAGAAGCGCTTCGACGCCATCATAATTTGCAGCTCCTCCAAGAAGGCTCGCAGCTAGCCAGAAACCCCTCTCAAATCGTCGTCGGCGCTCGCTCCATTACTTCAGAACCTGGCCAGCCTCAGGTTGCAATCCACCTAACGTAAGGGCAGTGAGGTTTCAGGCGTTGCAGTTAGTAGAAGCAGGATTCTAATCACACCTAAACGTCTTCAGCTATCGAGTAGGGGTGGGAGCAGCAGCTAAATCAGAGGGTATTCATAGTAAAGTAAGCGATTTCTTCAAATTTAAGCGAACTTTTTGAAGGTTCAGAGCCAAGTTAAGCAGGTAAGCACGACAAGCAAGCAGCTATTGCGAATACTAGGGGTTGTTGCATCGACTTGCTATAGTAGTACACACCCATCGCAACGGTGCGCGAACAAGCCAACCAACGCCTAGGCAAGTATGGGGTCTTGGCAAGGAATCTCTCAATTGCGAAGGAGGCGACCAAGCGGCAGCAGTTCTCCATGAGTTTCGTGGCGGCCATCACCAAGGACAGGTTGATCTCGGGTCAGGTCATCGAGGGCGCGTTCGACGCCATGCTGTTCGAGAACTTCCTCTATCACACCCTGCGCCAGCTGCGCACTGACAAGGACCTCGCGTCGAAAGGATCGTGCTGCTCATGGACAACGCAGTCATTCACAAGTATTCGGAGGTGCTGGCTACAGCCAGGAAGTTCAAGGTGACAGTGCTATTCAACGCGGAATACTCGCCCTGGCTCAACCCGATCGAGCAGTTGTTCTCGTACATCAAGAGGCACCTTCGATAGGAGTAAGCAGACAGCAAGTAAGTATAGTAATCTTAACCCAATGTAGGATCCACCTCGTGAAGCGGCTCTCGGAGATTCTGAAGGCCATGACCAAGACTGACGTGAACAAGCTCTGGGCCTTCAGCGTGAAGCAGTGGTGCAACACCATTAAGCACGGCTTCGTTTGAAGCAAATGTTGGCAGCAATCGCCAACCTACCAAGAGTGACAAGAGTAACCAAGAATCGCGACGACGAGCGTGTAAATGATTAGATTATTTATTAAAACGAACTATTACATATTACACTTTTAAGTTTAAGTTTAAATCAATCAAACCATCCAAACCATCACAACCTCCCTCGCTTGCGCGCATTCGAGACACCAACTTTGCCACTATAGTCAACGATGGTTGTTTCAAGCCCTCTTATAGCAGTTCTTGCCATCACGAGCGATGAATCACGAAGCTTAGTACCAAATGCTATTGAATTGACCATTCCACACTCTCAACTCTCACTCCAATCATCATTATGCACTCCCGTTGCTGTATCCAACCAATTGCTGCCAGCATTCGCACCAATCGTTGAGAGAGCCTACCTACTTGTCAGGACCAAATCGTCAAGTGTTGGTAGAAATCGCGAAAATCGACACAAATCTTCCAAAGTAGTTGAATCAATCAATTATCAGCTCACTTACACTTATAGGTCCATTTTCGTTTTCTCTCATTCCAACAGTTGGGGACTTATGACCAAATTTTAAATATTTAAATGGTGATTTAATTATTCAATTTCCTATCTTTTTCTATTTTATCAATAATGGCAAGCTCTAAGATAAGGAATCCAAGATTTTTATTGATTACGTACTTGAAGAAGATGCTGTATGTGTTGATGTGGATTCTCAACTTTACAAGCTTCGAGATGAAGTGACTTGAGCAAATACAAAAGTTTCTTCAAAGATGGTGTTGGTACTGGAGAGCCCTTTAAATCAAAGAAAATTGTTTCGTCCTACCAAGTCAAAGCATAATCAAAGCTTAAAACAAGCAGAAGTAAGATCAAACCCAAGCTCTGGATATACATGAAGTAAAAAGCAATTCAAAAGTCTAGGATCAAGCGCAAGGCATTCATTTAAAACTTCGCGATAGCATTGCCACCTTACATGCCAGGTGTGAGAATCTAGAAATAGAAAACAAACGATTAAGATAAACTAAAACAAAGTAATAGAAATAATAGAAAGGTAAGTTATTTGATAGAGTAGCTCCTAATTATTAAAGAAATAGTAACTAACTAAATACTTTAGGTAGGTAATAACCTATCTAAAAAGCGAAAAGTCACAAGTTATAGGCTAAGAGAAAGTTGAAGAAATTTGTAGCTGAGAGGGATCAGTGTGAGGAGAGCGATAACTAAAGCGACTTTATCTCTACAATTATATCTAAACGATCCATTTAAGAAGACTCAGTCGATTCAGAAAGTGCAAGTTTTAGTTCACAAATTAATATTGAAAATCAGTAAATGCATTCCTAAGCAGAATCTAATAGTACCAGTGAAGATGAAGATGAAGTCGAATTTGGCATTCATTCAGAGGTTGATTGCGTGATAACACCACAGAAGGTACAATCAGCAAAGAATAGCAAGTAAGACCATGGATCGCAATCAGTAAAATCAAATTCTGAACCTTGGATTGATAATGCAAAAGTTTTTAATTTAAGACTAAACTCTGAGTCAAAATTGAGTTATATTGGTGTAGAGCGCTAAGATCAGCTGAACAATAGTACAGCTTCCTACTTTCAGTATTACAACTAAATGAACCAAATCATAAAACAGGGTATCTTATCATTTAAAGACGATGAAACGAGACTCTTGCAAAATTCTTGAACTTCTTGGGGTTTGAAAATATCTCGATAAAGTATGTGCAAACAACCAAAGAGATAGTCTTCCAAATGAATGATATGCAAAACGATAAATCATACAGTTGGCTGAAGCTTTATTTTGGGCACTACGCTAAGAATAGAGCAAATCACGAATTTAACTTATTGAGAGACCATAGAGAAGCCAAGTTCATTCTGCCTTGCCATAATCTTTTCTTTGACAGTGATGAAAGTTTGTTCATTTAAAGCTTCAGAATAAACTAGAAATTCTTTCCTCTTGGCAAATTCCTGATGAACGCATCAAAGCTCAAGCATGTTTACAGACTAAGGATAGCTATAGGAGTGTGCATTGCAAATCTTGAACTAATGCAGCGAGGTATATTCGCTCCTCATCAAAACATCATGAGATATCTTGTTGGGCCATCTTCCTTCAATATGAAAGTGTTGATTGCTGGATTAGATTATGCTTTCAAAAAGGATCGGCTCTTCAAACCTTGGAGTCAAAACCCCAAAACCCCTTAGTGAGGTTTATAAGTGCTTTGATTAGTAGGGTAAAGTTGGGGATTTATTAGGGTTAGTAGAGAAATTAGGCAGTTTGCAAAATGAAAAATAGAAATTAGCGATTTTTGGGGTCTATTTATGATGAGAAATATTTAGATTTACTGCTTAAGCTTAGGTATGGTGCGAGTATTAATATAGACTTACTCAAACCAGTTATGAATTATGCTGCTATAGCAAAGCTCCTGCGCAAGAGTGCCTCAACAGTTAGGTATCATTGCTTGTTAGCTATTTAGCATTTCAATTCTGGTTCTTGATAACATCCTGTAAGAAAATAAAAGTTCTCTTAGCACCATATTGAATATCTCTGCGATTTAAGACTCTTAAGTATTGGGCACATTTCCCACTTGACTAGCGAGCTGTGATGTTTCATCGCAAGTTTCCTGACATGCGTATCTCTCCATAGACTATCGCAAATATTTATTGAAGGAATGGTATTACCTTCAAGACTGTAAATAGAGTGAAGAGAGTGATTGACTTTACTCTGCCATTTTATAGTAATAATTTAAATTATATATATCATTAAATGCAGAGGTCTATTGATAATAACATCAAGTTCATACACGCTGATGAAGCTGTGTTTACGTTCAACACCTTTATTAATAAGTCTTGGTACAAGAAGTACGATAATATAGAAGTGTATGACTAAAAGGTTAAGGTTGTCACTCACGCAATTTTGGCTGCTATCAGTGAAGATTCAGGCTTAGAAACTTATGTTATTCATCCTCGCTCTATTAAGCGAGAGCAGTATATAGAGTTCTTACATAAGTTAAGAGATAAGTACAACGATCAAGAGATCATCCTGTTTGTTGATAACCTCTCAGTTCATAAGACTAAGGAATCTAAGAAAGCTTATGAAGAGTAAAAGATAACTCATGTGTATAACGTTCCTTACAGTCCTCAATTTAATGGAATCGAATTCTATTGGAGTTAGATTAAGACTCACTACAAGAAACTCTTGCTGTATCACCTAATGCATGATCTACCAATCGACACAGTAGACTTAATACAGAGTAGTTGCAAGAGAGTCGGTAAAGACTAGACTACGATATGTGCAAGGAAAGGAAGAATGAATGTTTATTAATAAGTGTTAGACTTAAATGAATGAATTATTTCACATATCAAACGAACTCTTAAATGGATTCGGCTTCTCTTTCTTTTCTTCCTCTGGTGCTATACTAGGACCCATGTTTCTTCTCTTTGTACCAGCACCAGCATCTATGTTCATTTCATCAGACTTTTAAACTTCATTATAAAGTCTCTTGCTAACTTAATGAATGGTTTGAGACTTTCTCTATCTGTGAACCTTTGCATCCTCTTTCATTAGAAATATACCAGTTCCTGGTTTCCCTAAAAAGTTATAAATCAAAGCTTACTAGAGAGATAAGGATGCTTCTTCAGCTCTGCTAGCCACGTCTCGCTTATTAGTATTCCTTGCTTCTTTTAATCTTCAGGAGAAATAGAGTAGCGTTTCTTATGAGCTTCTTCTATAATTTCTCTCAAATAATCCTCTTTGATTGTACCAAGAACACCAAAGAAGAAGTTTCTTTCAGGCAACTTATTTGAGAGTTACTTCTTGCTAGGAAGGTAAAGAACCACTTAATCATCTTTCATTGCATCCTCGTAGAGATTTGTGACCGAAATCTCTGGGTAGTTAGGTATTTCAATCAGTTTGATTTCTTTGTTTTTAAAAGCTTTCTTCTCCTCGCAGAGTATTGCTTTTAAGAATGATATTTTAGTACCTTCCATCGTTGGAAGGAATAGACCAACTGTATACATCGTTGATTAACATCAATTTATTTTTCCATGCTAAGTAAGGTATCGATAGAGATCCTCCTTGCTTCTTAATCTTGATATCATTTCTTGAGCCTCAACCCTTTTCATTTGTTCATTGAATGATTCCATCTTTGTTCCTCTTCCTATTAATGAATTTCAAGTTTTAATTTATAGACTTCTGGATCCTATCCTTTAAAATCTTACTATTAAATATGGGCATCTTATAGGAGATCAACCCTGTAAAGATACGTGGAGAAGGTTCGCAGAAGCTGTAACAAACTTCAGAGATGGAGCTCCATTTTTATCAATTTAACTCCATTAAATTAGTACTAAATTTGTTTAAATTTAATTAGTACCGGTACTAAATTCGTTTAAGTTTAATTGGTACCAATTTAATAGTACCAAAACTTAATTAGTACCTAGTTTTAATCCAGTGAGGTTTTAATGGAAAAGTTCCAATCTGGTTCTAAACTTAATTGGTACCAGTACCAACCTGAACTTTATCTGAGTTCGTACCAGAATCAAAATTATTAAGTGCAAAATTACAAAAATTATAGTTATAAACTGAGTATAAATATGAAGTCTTAGAGCTGAGATCAAACCATCATTAATGCTGTAGCAACTCCTATATAGTCCAGCTATAGCTATAGAGGCTTTAAGAGCTTTATAATAGAAATTTAAATTTGAATTTAAACATGGCGGTCCACTTGAATCGTAGAGCGGCACTTTTAGGAGCAGGTCAATCAATGCTTAACTTTGGTTCAACCAAGAAACAAGAAGTTATATATATTGAGAGGGAGGCAGAGCTAAGAGCTCTTGATTTTGAAGCACAGGTTTTTATTATATAGGTTTAAAACATGAAGCAGAAAGCTGAAATAGAAGTTTAAACATTAATAAAAGATGTTGAGGAAGAAAAGGAACAGCTTCAGATTTAAAGGATTAAAACTTTTGAATGCTAAGACTGCTAAAGTTTTTCTCTACTGATTCCAGTTTGAAGAGACATATGAAAGAGGTTCACTCTGGGAAAGCTAAGGTGTATTTTAAGCATGATAAGGTCGATGGCAGGTACTAGTGCACGACTTGTGAGAAGTCTTATACTCACTCAGCTAAAGTTAAGAAACATATGCAGAAGCATCACCTAAGTGAGTTCTTGATTTAAGATAAAGAGACTTAGAAATTAGTGCCCGCTAAAAGAAAATCTAATAATCTTGAGACTTAAAAAGAACAACAGGAGAAGCTCAGGAGGCAGAAGCGAATAGAATTAATGAATCAACCTGCTGGTAATGTCTTTTTAGCATGCTTTTAAGAGAAAGCCATGTATATTCCTGCACTAAATGCAGTAGACCTTAGCACTTGTATTGAAAACTACTTACATATAAACGTACCTGCTAAAGCAAAACTCATAGTGGTTGATGACTATGCCTACAAGGTATATCCTTTCAGCATCTCCTTAAAAATGAGCAGTATCAAAATGAGTTTGCTTACGAATATATTGTACTTAGAGAGGCTTAGAAAAAAGATTGCAAGAATTTGCTCAAGCTAGATGGTGTTATTTTAGGATTTTGTTTCATCGCACTAAGGCTAAAAAAGTTTGAAATGACTCTCCGAGATTATCTATATTAAAACAGATACCCAGATGACTTGAATGATATTCATCTAATATGATAAAGGGTGTTTAGGAACTTCACGAGCTTGGATACGTTCATAGAGATTTGAACCCTGAAAATGTTATGCTAAACCTTTGCCCTTTAGAAGTAGTTGTAATCGATTTTAATAGAGCCTTAAGATAAGAGATTGTAACCTTAGCAAAGGTTCTTGGTACTCCAGGTTACTTCCCAATCAGAGAGAAATGGACTAATGGCTCTATTAGTGGGATGTTTGGGCAGTAGCTGCAATAATTTTTTAGAGTGCGATATGGAAAGCATGACTTACATTAATACAAAATATGAAAAATAATCAATAAATCTAGCTGAGAAGCACATAAAACAAGATGATGTATGCTAAGAGATAAAGAAGATTGTAGAGAAGATAATAGTAAGAGCTCCAGCATATCCAAGACAATCCTTAGACGATATGCTCGAACCACTAAAGAAAGTGAGATTCAAGAGATACAACAAAGACAAGCAAGTAAAATTCGTGTGATATAATTAAACTAATACTCATTAAATACATATTAAAGTCTCAATAAACTTGCGTTTTCTTTACTAACCCTAATAAAACCCCAACTTTACCCTACTAATCAAAGCACTTATAAACCTCACTAAGGGGTTTTGGGGTTTTGAGTGGCTTTAATGTAGTTTCCAAGGAAGTGCAGCAAGCAGCCAGAGACGACAAATCAATTCACCAGTCCAAAGAATATCTAAATACACCAGTTGCTTTCATTCTATACTTAGTGCTAAAGCCAGGTCAAAATAAATTGATTCTGAAGGTTTGTAAAGACGAATTTCTTTCTGATGAAGAGAAGGCAGCTCCAGCGTATGGAAATCAATTCAGAGGCTATGGCTAAGTGCAACTACTCTGGTCTGGCAAGATAACTATCAAAAATGTTGCTAATGAACTCTTAGGCATGATTGAAGCAGACTACCCAAGACATATCATGCACCTTAAGGATGAAATCGCGTTCTTAAAACAACTGTCAGTGACTAATTAGCAAACTATTAATAATCCCTTCCCTAATACATTCACAACCTAATCTCTTGCACTATATTCTTTAGTCTAATTTACTCTTCTATTCTACTTTGTGACTGCACTCTAGTCAATTACTAAATAATGCAGCAATCGATTGCAATATTCATATGCACTTATTTCAGGCATAAATTTACATATTCTGAGAATTTCATCAAATATTGGGGTTTAAGGTTGTATGACTCCACTCTAAGGTTGTATGGTTCCACCCCTCAGGTTGTACGGTTCCAGGAAGATATCCTGAAGATATCTCAAAAATTCATGTACCAGTGTATAAAAATTCGATAAGTATGTATAGGGTTCAATTAGAAGTACTAAAGCTGCTTATTCAAACTACTTTGCAAGAATCAACCTAAAGTTGTATGGATCCAGGTTGCATGGCTCCGGCTGTATGACTCCAGGTTGTATGGTTCCAAAAATGCCCTATTTAAGCCAGCGAATTTCATAATAATTCATTATCACATTAAAAATTCTAGAATTGGCCCAAATTTTTACTTTTGCCCTCAAACTTTTTACCCTCCATACTTTGGGGTTTACCATAAATTTTATGGATCCCACAATCTAACATGCTCCTTCTACTTGGGAGCATTAGGGTCCAGCCGCAGCCTATGGTTGGATACCCTCCATTTAAGAGTAAAAATCGCTGCTTAATGTAGTTTTAAGAGTGTTTTGAATAAACTGGGGTTTCAAGCACTTAAATCTTCGATTCAAATAAGTCACAGAATGTATAACAAAAGCAAAGTCAGACACTCTATTATCTCTTAGAGTTAGGTTTCATCTACTTCTTATGGTTGACTACCCTCTAAGTTAAAAATTTACAAAATCCTGCGATTTTCAGATTTCTCTGTTTTAAACAGATGAGATAAAAAGAATTACTCTGTGATTTACAGCAGAGACTATAAAAAATTCATTTAACTTTGAGAGTATAGGACTTCACATTTGTCTTATTCAGCTAACTTCAAAATAAAATTACTTAAAAGTTGAGCAAAGTAACTGTGATTATAGCATTCTTAGAAATCATGCTAATCATTAAAAATCTCTAATTTGGTAGAATTATAATAATAATTTTTTGTATAATAAAAATCAAAACTTCCTAAAAGGTAGAACCCAATATTTAAATGAGTAGAAACCCTACTTAAGCGAGGCAGTTTATAATTAAATTTATGATTGCTTTCTCCAGATGACTAAGATAATCTGAACTCTTTTTCATCAGATCGTTAGGCGGATTTTAAGCGGAATTGGACCCTTATTATCTTATAGCCGCTGATCCTTCCCTGTGTACGGAGACACCATTGGAGGCGGTAGTTCTCCTCAATTTATAAATGATGTTATTCGTAATACATTTAGACATTGAGTACCGAGGACTACTGAGGAGAAAACAATCATCACTGTCGAGACCAATTTAATTATCTTAATCTTTTTTATAGTTAGATGCAGAGAATCAAATCAACCACTAGAATCATTCAGAGAGCTTAGGAATATCAGTAAGTAATAACTCTATATTTACTAAATTAATCTTCCTTTTTAACTATTTTACAGGTACTTAATTAAAATGAAATTCAATAGATAGGAGCTCCTAGAATAAATACAGAACTCTGATTAGCCTTTCAATAAATTTTTAGCTTAAAATTACTAGTTTGATTTGAGGTATTAGGGCATTTTCTGTAATTCTCTGAATTATCTCTGATAAAATTTATTTTACTACTTTTTTCTGATTTTGGAAGTTATTTGCTTACAAATACTCATTGAGAAGTAAGAGTACTGGTTTAAGATAATTTTGACTTATTGATTTATAGTTTATATGAATGCGATAAATTTATCTTTTAGGGAGGTTTCTGCAAATTCTTATTTTATTTAATTTTTTTAAATCATAGATTTAGTTATTACGAGCTATATTTATTAATCACTCTTTTAGTGTAATAATTGACTATAAGGTCAATTTAGGCATTTAGTTTTAGTTTAGTTAGACTTAAATTAGCGATTAGGGAATTATAAGTATAATTATTTGGGCTACTTAATAAAGCATGGAGCTTATTGATGGTGTAAATATACCTATCGCTGTTTAAACAATTACTCTAAATTCTTATTCACTCAAGTTTAGTTCACACAGTGAAACTGACTGCTCCAACAAAATCTTAGGGTTCTGGCATTACATGCGTTGTCAACTGCTTCCTCATTTCTTCATCATACTTATTCACAGTCTTTCTGTATTCTCCCTTGATTTAGCTATAAATTGCGCGTAAGCGATAGTTTGAATAGCATAATAGTATTGCTTACTCTACTTGTATAAGACTGTCGTTATCAAAGCTGAAGAACCAACCGTCTGAAGGATCGTCAGGATCAAGATTAATATACTGTTAGTGCATGTGTGGATCCTCCTTCTTGAATGGGTATATCCATACGTTATGATAGCCACACCACTTATAGGTTACCACCACAATTGGTTCACTCGGAGCAACCTCCAGAAGTACAACGTTTGAAAATCCACTTTGAGGATCCACCTGGAACTTGAAAGTTCGCTTGAATACGTTCATCGATCACCTATACTTGAGAACTGTTACTTATGTTGAAAATCTTGCCTTTTAAATCTCGACGATGTATCCACCAGGTGCATGAGCAGAGTGCTTGAAAGTGAAGCAGTGCTGCTTCGTAAGTTTGCTTGACTTCATTCTTAAGTTTTATTATAGAATTATATGATTATTACTTAATAATAATTATAAACACTTATTTGGGTATTATGGACTTTACATTTTACTGATAAGGCTACGCTTCATAAATACTTGAAGTACAAACCATACTACTCGTAGTTGTGGACAGGCGCTGAGTTGATCAACCTAGCTCTTAAGCTTAAGCAGGCCTATACTGAAATTCATGATTTCTAACACAAATCGGATAAGTTCTTAGTTGTCTCCTTTGTACAGGCCCTCAATCTGAATTGTTCTGATGGTGTGAAAGGCAAGTTGGATGCCGAACACGATTCTGTACTACTACAGCGATTCAACCATGATTTGAAGGACTTGAGTGCCAGTCAGATTATACCCTGTTTAATCTGTTATGAATGAGTGCTGCATTTAAAAAGCCAGATAAATACAATTATTATAATTAATTTAAATTATTCGACTTAAGAAAAGCTCAACACTTATTATAAATTCAGCATTGCATATATTAATAATAATAGTGTAAGAATTAAAGCAAAGGTAATATCTTATTGAAATAAAAGAATAACTTGTCAAACAATAAACACTTAAGTTTATGGGAGAAAATACTTGAGAAATATTATAAATGAAAGAGCA
>ARYC01015795.1:0-14403 GCA_000711775.1 Oxytricha trifallax
TAATAATTCATATTTAAAATAGGTTTTATTTTCATATTATTTCATTTGAACTTTTCCATGACTATTAGTTTCTATAAAAATGTAAATAGTATACTTTAAAGAAAATTGGAATAATTTAATTATAAAAATTAATTATATTTTGAATACAGATTAATAAAGTAATTTCTACTTTTTTTGAATAAAGTTGTCAGAGTTTTTTGGCTCATAAATTTTATTATATTATTATCGAGTATAATGGAAATATAAATTTAATTAATTTTCTATGGAAGCATTTCAATAAAATAGTCGGCGACGTAGTGAAAGTTAGTAAATAAGAAATTTTAATAAAGAGTAGCATTTGATTGGTTGAAAAAATATTTTTTAAAAAATTATATATTCTATGTATAAAAAATATTATGAGATCAAGATGTCATGAAGGAAAATGATTTAAACATCAAGAATAAACGTTTTCATATGAATAGGGATGTTGTTAGGGTGGGAGGGGGGTCTCGTTTTAGGCCTTGGAGAGGGGGTGGGAGGGGGTTCTTGGTTGGAACATATTATAATCTAATTTAAATTTTGATATGAACAATTTTTTATTTCTCTTTTTTATACAAATAATTATTTATTAAACTTTGCAGCCACTTAAGCTAATTTTAGAAAAAATAATAATATATTCATTTTAAGAGAAACTTCATAATTTTTATTTAAATTATTAATATTTTGAACTCAATATCAGAATTATTAGCATAATATAATTATAAATTGTTAATATGATTGAATTAATTTTCCCATTTCCATAAATATCTCAATTAAAATTATTTTATTTTACATTTTAATATTCATGATCCTATTTATGAATAAAATTATTTTAAAAAATACATATCAAGAAAGTTTAGAAAGAAGAATTAGACTATTTAATACATAAACTAAATTAAAATTAAAAAATATATATTAAAATATATAAAAATTAATAAAATTTCATAATAAAAAATTGAAAAACATATTAAAATAATTTCAAAAAAAGTTCTAAACAAAACAATAAAAATCTGAATAATAAATTTAACAATATTACAAGAATATATTGGTATGGGAAATTTAATTATAATAAATAAAGTAACAAATTATAGTAGTGGTAGTTTACTTTGACAAAATCTAAACAATCAAGACCCCCAAAATCCTTTCAGTAGATCGATTGAGTTTTTGGTTGATAAAAAAGTAGACTTTTAAGGCTTACTTTATTAGGGTTTTAATTTCGTTTATTAAGAAGTTTATAGTTAAAGTATTAATAATTTAATTTAGGATAATAAGCTTGGTTTTAGAAATAAATATTCAGCTTTTAAATAAGATTTAGAGTTATATGGCTGTTCTCTCAATTTTATTTTTCTAAGATGTGTATTATTGTTTCTATTGATACTTAATTCTTTAAGCTTGGCTTAATGAACTATCGGCATCTCTCCAATTTTCTTTTTGGGAAATAATTTGAAGTACTATTGTAAAAAAATACTTGTGATTTTGGAAAATAATTAGCAATTATTAAATTAAAATTTCAAAATATTTGTAGTTAACTTTGTAAAAGCCTAGACGATATGGTAGTTTTTTTTTAGAAAATTTAAAATTATCTGGACTTTAATATTTGCGGTACTCCTCAATCGCAATTCTGGAGCTAGTTAAAACGAGTTAAATTTTGGTATCAAATAAACTTTTAAATTCACCAAAAGTTAATCTAGCTGATTTTCTAATTTCTATAAACAAATACCATTATGTCTAGGTTTATACAAATTTAACTACCAATATTTTGAGATTTTAATTTAATAATTATTAATAATTTTCCAAAATCATTTATTTTTCCTATAATATTACTAATATTCCTAAATACTTTTCATGATTATTTTTATCATGAGAAAAGAACTTACCAAAAAATTTTAATTTTGTACTAATTGATATTCAGAACCCTAAAATCCCTTAATGAGGTATATAAGTGCTTTTATTTGTAGGAATTTTCTAGGGGTTGGGGTTATAAATAGGTTTCAATCCAAAATCTTTAGTAAATGTATTTAATTTAATCACTCAAAATGCACTTTTTATCATGTGGGAGAGTTCTAAAGTTTATCTTGCTTAACCACTGCTCTATCTGCTCTATTGATACGCCTGATCTAGAGTTTTGTTTTAATATTATTGATTCTGTCATTTGTTTTATTGATTGAGAGACTCTGGTTTTGTCTATAAACTACTTTATTCTTTGCTTAGCCATCTTTCTCGCACCTTGTAGAGTAGTAATCGTTACGATGCATATTGCACTCTATTATTATTATTACTGCTAAAGCCCACACATCCCACTAAATTCACCCTCTCCCCAGTCTTCTCTTTCTGGATAGTACTCATGAGGTCCCATTATAGTTCCAAGCCTTGATACTTCTACTCTTTAGGCTCTGTTGAAATCGATTATTGCTACTCTTACTGGTGAAAAGTTTATCATTATATTTTCTGGCTTCAAATTTTTGTGAACAAACTCTAACTTGTGAAGCTCTTTAATACCTTGTAGCGTCTCAGTTGCTATTTATCCAAGTTACTTATGATTCTTTTGATCTGTAATGAAATTTCTTAGGTCTTTTCATAGAATGGGAGTCTGAAAGCAACATAATTCTTGGCAAGGAGAACATTATCTAGCTTGATTAAGTAACTACACTCTTTAAACTTTGCTTGAGTGAGTACTTGATAATCATTTGTAAACTCCATTTGATATTTATCATCACATGAGACATAGTAAAAGGGATACACCTTGTATGCGTATTTATGATCATTGATAACTTACTTACTTATCAAAGGAGTCTTCTTATATAAGGTAGCTTTAAAGAGAAGTATCTAGGTAAATTTAAGAAAAAACTGGTATTAAATCTTGATCATAATTTTTGTTATTTCAGAGGTCAGTTGGTTGCGTGCCTTCCTAACGTACTCTAACTCTTGCCAATTAGGGAACTACGACCTTATAAGATTGTCTAGGTTTTCTTTTGTTGAGAGCTTCAGCTCAATTTCATGATTCTAAACTTCTATATCTTTCTTGTGAGCCTTTAATAGATGCTTTTCAAGTCTCTTGTATGAGAGTATTGCTTATGGCACTCAAAGTAGTCATACTTTTCATCTATTTTATCAAGCTTAAAGTATACAGTGGGCTTGGCTTCTCGATGCCTTCTTATGTCTATACCAGCTTGATTTAAGAGCATAATCTCTCTCACAAAGCTCACAAAAAATACTAAAACTTCTTCAGTTTGTATAAGAATTTCATTAATTCCTTTCTCCTCCTCTCTGTCTCCCACACACTTGTTTGGCATTTATTTTCTATTATTATTTTCTATTTTAATAACAGAGATCTAATGTGATAGCTCAGGTTGTTCCTTATGAGAGTTGATCTCACAGCTATCACACTTTTTATTGACGCCAAATGTAAGTCTCATTTAGTTTGATAGAAGGGCTTTTGTTTTTTGTTAAAATGATAGCGCTCATATTTAAATTTGAATTTAAAATTATAAAACTCCTTCTATAATTGATAGATTATATGAGAGCTTTGCAAGCCTACAAGTTTCAAGGGAAGTTCTTAGAGTATAAGAGAAGAAATATGAGTGTTAAGAGACAACTCAGCTCTAAATATAGGTGAGGAAGTAATCATTTTAACTTTCAATTATAAGTTTATTATAGCACGTACCAATTTAGGAGGTGCACCTAATTAAGTACGTACTGCTTTAGGAGGTATTTTGTGATTTTATGATTGAAATTAGGGTGCTCCTAATTAAGTACTAGCATTAATTAATGCTCCTAATTAAGTACTAACATTTTAGGAGCTGCTCCTAATTAAGTACGTATCAATCTAAATTTAAAAATATGGAACTATATATAACAATAGAAATTTATATCAATCTCTCAAGTTTAAAACCAGTTCTAAAAACCTTCTCCATATCCTTCTTCGAGGTTGACCTCCTATAGGATGCCCATATTTAATAGTAAGTTTTACAGAGATATATAATTGAAATCAATAAACTTAAATTTGAATATCATTTCTTAGATCTTTAAATAAGATAGAGTCAATGAATGATGCAATGAAAAGAGTGCATGCACAAGAATCGATTCAAAGATTTAGAGGCAAGGAGGATCTTCATCACTACCTGATGCAGCAAGGTAATAAACTCATAGCAGCTAATCTTGTTATGTAGTTGGTTTTATCCTGCCAAAGATCGAAGGTACTAAAATTTTATTTCTAAGAGCGAAACTCTGCGAAGAGAAGAAAGCATTGAAAACTTAAGATGTAAAGTTTGCAGAGATTCCAAACTATCCAGAATTTTAGTGACTAACTTATATGATGATTCAATGAATGACTCAAAGGTTTCGCAGTACCTGGCTACTAAGAAGAAGTTGTCAAATAAACTACCTGAAAGAAACTATTTCTTTGGTATGCTAGCAACAATTAAAGGTGATTACTTGAAAGAAATTATTCAAGAATCTCATAAGAAAAGGTACAGCATCTCTTCAGAAGATAAGGACAAACAAGGGATCAAGATAATTTAGAGCTGGCTATCAGAGCTGCAGAAGCACCCTTATATTTCAAGTAAAATTTGTGGCTTAACTCTTTAGAAAAATCTGGTACTAGCATCTTCTTTATGAAGGAATTGAGCAAGATTCAAAGAGAGCGGAAGTCGCAGATAAAGTATGAAGTTAGCAATAAACTTTATTCAAATATTTAGCCTCCAGAGTCAATGATCATAGATGCTGGAGCTGGCAGTAAGAGAATAAATCTAGGAGGAGAGAAATAACAGGAGGAAGAAAAGAAAGAGAAGCCAGATCCTACTAAAGAATTTTAAATGTAACTTATATGTTCATTAACTTAACTCTATAACTTATTTATGTACATTTACTCTCCCTTCCTTTGCACACTTTTAAGGCAGCTAATTATTTACACTCATCGCTGAACTTTTAATGAAATCGAGTGTATCGATTGGTAGGTCATGCATCATTTGGTAAAGCAGCTTTTAATATACCACATTATAATTCGATTCCATTAAATTATGGACTATAAAGCACGTTGAACACTGTTGTTATTCTAAGTTGTTGATAACTCTTTCTGGTTTCTTTTGTCTTATGTACAGAAAGGTATTCATCGAATAGTATATTTTCTTATTCAGGCTACTTCTCTCTAAGCTGCTTTAAGAACTTAATATACTGCTCTGTCTTAATTGAGCGATGATGAATAACATATGTCTCTAAACCAGCATTCTCTCTAATTTCTCCAAGAATTCCCATTGTTTGTACCTCAACATTTAAGTCATATACCTCTATATTACTATGTCTCTTATACCAAGACTTCTATATAAAAGTCTTAAAGGTAAACACAGCCTCTTCAGCATGTATAAAACTTAATATTATTCTATCAAGCTCTCTGCATTTAATTATCAATATAAATTAGGTTATTGTAGTAAAATGGCAAAGTGAAATTAACACTCTAATGATACGATTCACACCTTTGTAAGAGATGCCATTTCGTTTATAGATGTTGGCTATTGACTAAGCAGAGATCTTTAATTCAGGGAACTGACGATGAAACATAGCAACTTATTTGTAGAGAAAGAAGTGAGCCCAATACTTCAAAGTTTTATCATTAATAAATGAGTCAATATGCTTTTATAGAAACTTTGACTAAATAGAATTAAGAGGATTGATCGTGAATTTTAGAAAAATATGCAAGTTAATATATGAAAAGTATCGTTTAAAGCATCAATATCAGTCTTAATGTCTTCTTAATTCTCCTCATCTTCTGATTTTCAACTTTTCTTGTACTTGCTGAAATCACGAAGAATATTCAAGTTCCATTCCTGATCTTGTGGTCGTCAAAACCCCCAGTGTTAGAGGTGCGGCTGCTGTAACCTCAGCTACTTCTAGGTTTGAGAGTACTGTATCAAGATTCTTGAAAAAGGAGGAGACTCCATTATGTTTAGTTAGAATATAATGATTTTGAGATAATAAATAAATTAAATCATTCTTATTAAAACTTTTTAAGTTTTAACGCTTTAATATAGGTGATTAAACTAATAGTTTTAATTTATAGAGAAATTTAATTAGAGATGTTTTTATTAATTTTAGGATAAAACTTAAAAAGTTTTAATAAGAATGATTTAATTTATTTATTATCTCAAAATCATTATATTCTAACTAAACATAATGGAGTCTCCTCTTTTTCAAGAATCTTGATACAGTACTCTCAAACCTAGAAGTAGCTGAGGTTACAGCAGCTGCACTTCTAACACTGGGGGTTTTGGCGACCACAAGATCGGGAATTGAACGTGAATATTTTTCGTGATTTCAGCAAGTACAAGAAAAGTTGAAAATCAAGAAGATGAGGAGAATTAAGAAGACATTAAGACTGATATTGATGCTTTAAACGATACTTTTCATATATTAACTTGCATATTTTTCTTAAATTCACGATCAATCCACTTAATTCTCTTTACCTCTTAGGTTTAGAATTAAGGTATTGTTGCTTTAATTATACTGCTATAAGACAGTGAGAGCGGACAGTAGACGGAATTCGCTTTAAGAGCAGCGTAATAGACTTATAGTTTAGTACTGGTTTGACTTATTCATTTTATATATCACATCCATATCGCAATTAAACACTAAATCTATATATACTCTTCATCATAAATAGACTCTAAAAGGTTCTAATTTTTGTCTCGCATTTAATTAATAACCCCATCCCCTAAAAATTCCCTACAAATCAAAGCACTTATAAACCTCATTAAGGTGTTTTTGGGTTTTGATTTTTAGTAACTACTGATATTAATTATAAAATCCTCATATCTTATTTTAAATAAATAATTTTCTAAGTAAATTCCACACTTGGAATTAGTTTAAATATAAAATAGATAAATAACCCATATTTTTAAGAGGTTTTCAATAAGTTAATTATTCATAATATTACATTGTCCAATAAGGTTTGCTTTTAAATATAAATTGAAAAGTTATATTGTAATTTTCTTATAAAATTATAATTCACCATTACATTTAAAGTTAACTTCAAACAATTGAGAAGCAAAGAAAAATCAAAATTGAAATGTAATAATTTTTTATAATATTTAGTGAATACTGGAGATACATTTTAAAATAATAAAATATTCTTTTTATTAATTTGTTATAAAAATTATATTTTGATTAATTAAACATGTCAAATTTCAGTAATACGATGAACGATCATGATGGCCTTTTTTAATAAAATTTTTAATATATAATTATTCTACTCAGAATTTAAATTAATATTTCATTTATTTTTTGATAATTTAAGTTTAAAATTAATATAAATTAAAAATTAATTAATCTTAGATTTTTATTAATCAAGTATAAATATTCTATTCATATATACTGGAAATGATAAACAAATATCATTAAAAATAGGAAGAGATTGACTCATTAAGAAAAAGTAGAACTAGTATATCTTTTGTAAAAAAATCAGTCAATATTTGTATTGCAAATTAATAATTTAATTTTATATTAAGAATATCTTCATTAAATCTTTTCATTTATTATAAAAATTAAAAATTTCTGTGCATTTAATAGCTTCGTGAAAGTATGCCAGAAATTCCTTAATGATGCAACAAATAAATATGATGATTAACAGAAAGAAACTTTTTTAGTGCTGGAATACATATTATTTCTTAAAATGAAATTTATTATATTGTTCTAATTTTTTAAAGCTAGTCAAACTTTATAAAAACTAATATTTTTTTATTAAATTTATTTTTAAAAAATGAGGAACTTTTTAGTTTAGATCAAAATTTTATATGATTATAGCTCCAGAGTAAATTATAGTGTATTCAATTTTATAAAAGAATAAGAATAATTACAAAAATTTCAATTTAATTTCCTAAAATCAATTATGTAGTTCTAATACTTAATTTAATTAAATAACTTTGAATTAATTATTGGGAAACAGCATGACTTTATTTTAATAATTATTAATAAAAATTTACTTATTTGCCTAAAATTTAAATTATAAATTGCTTATACAAAACAGCTAGAAAAACAATCGCACAATAGCATCGTATTGTACTTATATTTGAATAGTTATTGTTTTAAATTTAGATGATATCATCGATTAGAATACTTAATTTAAATTTTTTTATCGACAAAAAATCATTTTATAGGGACCAAAATGCTGTATACAACATCACAAAAGAAAAAGTCTAATTTTTAATAAAATTGATTATTTTTAATTGATAAAGCTCGATTTTATTTTTCAACATAATTTTCTAGAAGAAATATTTATAAATCTACTTTACCTTAATTTCCCTCCATAAAATTTATCTTTTTATGCTAATTTATTAAACATTTATATTTATAATTAAACTATTTTATAAACTACAATTTTTAATACTTGATCATTTAACAGTATTTAGAGAGAAAAAATAAATTGAGTATTTAATAAATATTTATGTTAATCTAAAATTGATCATAAAGCCAATATTAATTAAAGCAAAGCAGCAGAATTATAATAATTTGTATTTTTGTAGGGGTATATAAAACAAAAATCAATATTAACCCTCTTTAAATAATGTTAAAGAAACTAACATAAAAAAATATTAGATTATTAGAATTGTTAAAACTGAGATAATATAATTCCCAAAATTATTAATTTTCAATAATATTTAAAACATATATATGATGATCCATAAACAGTGATATAATTGAATAATTTATAATTAACAGTTGCTAATATTCAAAATATTTATATTGAATAATCAGTTTTATAATTACTTTCCCAATAATTTATTTAATTTTTTTTTATTAATGTAATAACAGTTTTTAATTTATAAGAATAAGACAATTTACCTTAAGTTATTTACTACATACCTAAGACTATTATATTTATTTAATTTCTAATGACAAAGAGTTCAAATACTTAAGAGGATACACAAGAGCTATTTTCTTATTTTGTTAAGATTGTTTTCGATGAATCAGACTAGCTCAATCCTATTTAATTAAATAATGGAATTTTTAATATATAGTTTATTTTATTAATATTTGTTATTTTTAAATTGAAATATTAAGTCATTAAAAAAAAATAAAATGGTTCTATTTTAATTTAAAAAAAAAATTTTGCTAATTCTTTAAACATGAAAAGATGATTTAGAAATTTTTATCACAATTTATGAGAAGAAGACTAATTATTAGAAAATAAAATTGTCTATATACTTAAGAAAATTAAACTTATTTATTTTACTTTTTTTAAGTTAAATATAATTAGATAAAAATAATTAATTGCATGATAAATTAATTCAGTTTATTATAACTCTTTTTTATTAAATGTCAAATAAACTTAATTTTATAATTAAAAATACCCATTATTTTTTATTAAATATGATTATGATCAAATGAATGAGTACCTGATTTTATAATACATTTTAGATTCATTAAAATTATGTTTTAAATAAAAATTTGATACAAAGGGCATAACATTTTTTTTATATAAATTTATTGGATAAATATAGTCAATTTAATAAGTTAAAATTATTGTTAAAGGAAAATGAAATTAAGAAGTAGATTGAATAATTTTATTTAATATATTAAATTCATGACTTTTTTTAAAAAATTATTAGCTAATTTTTATAGGTAAAAATACATGCTTTTTAATAAGTCTTTATAAATATATTTATTTAATTAAAATAATACCCATTTATAAATATTAAAACTTAAAATTATTGTATTCTATGGAATACTTTCATTAATGAGTATCCATTAAACTATCATCTCATAAGAATAAATTATATTACTTAACCATTAAATGAATGTCGAAATTAAGCCAAAGAAGTAATAAAATTTGAAAGAATATCATAATTTTTATTGAAATTTGAAAATAAAAATAGTATTATTATACCATTTCCATATAATTAAAAAATAATTTAATCTTCTTAATAATATTTTAGTATGAAAAAAATAATCATATACTTATGTTAAAACTAAGATTATATACTCTAAATTCTATGCATTCATAATTTATTTTATCAAGTAAGTATTTATAACTTTTATAAGAGTGTATATATATTTTATTATTTAAATATATAATCCTAAGACAAACATTTAGGAAATTATAGAAGTCATTATAGAATCAGTAAGACTTTAATCATTTTTATTTCCACATATTTATACCTCTTTATAGTTTGACTTTTCAGTTACAGGACTTGGGACAATCTCCGATTTCTTCTCAAATTTGATAGCAAATTTGCAATACAAAGAATAAAGAATTTATATTCTTAGAGTAAAAACTCCAAAATTTTTTAAAAAATTTTATTGATAAATGCTTCAATAATAAGTAAACTATTAAAATCCTAGCTATTCTATTACTGAAGTTTTTAAATAATTTGATAAATGAAGAATTTTTAGGTTTTTAGTCATTCGTGGCATTTAACTTATAAAAATTGAAAGTTTATGTAAAATAGAATAATTTTAAATGCAATTTTAAATTATTTGTAAAGTATTTAATTTATAGAATTTAAATTTTGTAATTTTCATGATATATATATGTAAATGAAATGAAGGAGTGCAAGTTAGCAGAATGCCTTCTCGGATATCTTGAAAAAATTAAGTAAAAATAATTTATTATATCAATTTATTTTTAATGGAATAGGAAAGGAGGTAATAATTATCATTAATTATGATTTATTTTTATTAGGTCTAAGAGTAACTTTATACGTATATTAAGGAAAATCTATAAGAGTTGAGAAATATATAAGTTACAAATTTCAAAAAGAAATTTCTGATTATAATTGAAGCCCAAAATTCCTTAATTAGTTGTTTTAGCGAACTTATTTTTATAGTTTAGAGGGATTTTATTTGGGTTAGTAGAGAAAACAAAGATTTTATGATTAATTTATATATATGATAAATGAACATTAGTTTTTCTTTTATCAAACTATTTTTATCTGTATATCTATGTGGTATCTCTTTAACTTAGCTCTCTATAGATTTTTATGCACATTTTCTATTAATGAATCTCAGATATGCTGGAGGTATTAAAAAGATCGTCTTAACTATCGTCTTAATCTCATCATAGACATCTTCTTGCTAGACATTTTTTCAACACCCAAACTTATTTATTATTTTTATTACTTTTTTTTTCTCTAAGAATTCATACTTTCCATAGAGTACTTTAATATAATTGCTGCTACGATACTGCCCAGACATCCCACTAAACAGAGCCATAAGTTCACTTCTTTCTAATTGTGAAGTTGCCAAATAAGCTTAGTGCTTTAGCTAAAGTCACTAATTCTTACCTTATTTTTCGAGCAAAATCAATGACTCTATTTTCTAAGGCAAGAAATTTAGCAATTAATATTCTAAAGATGCATAAATCAGTACTGATTTGACTTAGTCTATATTTATACTAGTAAAATACCTAAGCTTAAGTAGTAAATCTATATATTTCTCATAATATATAAACTCTAATTTTAGTTAGTTCTTTTTCTTATTTTGCAAATTTACCTAATTTTTATTATAAATCATGCCATATAAATCATTATTTAAAAAAATTTGGAGAATTGAATCCATTAAGTAGCAAGTTTAGAATTTTTATGCTGATCATTAAAACTTAAAAAATTTAAATCCTTAAATGTTCATAAAATTTAATTGTAAGTTTAATTATTTAAAAATTTTAGATAAAAAAATATGGGATTAGCGATAATTTTTTATCACTAATTATTATTTTTAGCGTCTAAAACTTAATGTAAATATTTAATTTATTTTAAAACTATTTATAAATTATTAGAAACCATTAATTCTATCATAAAGGAAGGATTAAAATCTTTTTTATTAATTGATAAAATTTTAGAAGATTTTATTATTTTATAACTCATAGAATCTTATAAAAATAAGATTTTTTGAGTTGTATAATAATATGAAATTATATTAATTTCAAATATTTTATACTTTTGCGAGTTTATTAATATTTGCAGTAATTTAATCATATATAAATTATATAGAAATTTATTTAATTTAGTTTTTATTGACACTTTATCTTCTTAATCTTTGTCAAGAATAAGTATTATTTATAGATTGCACTCCTTCATAAATAATTAAATTTTTTTAAAAAAGTGAAACAATAAATGTTTTAAAAATTCACAATCTTTAGTAGCTCATTAAAGTTGTTAATATTCTCTTAAATTTTTTCAATTGAGAGATTAGTATTTTATTTTTCCTCTTGATATTTGAATAAAATGCCACTTATGTAATTGAAAAAACAATTTATTACTTAATTTAATTACAAACTAAAATAGATTCGAATAAACATATCACTTTCTATAAAAATAAAATATAATTATTATCTAATGGCAATAAATATTTTTAAATTTTAAAGACTAGTTTTTTTCCTCAAAAATTGAAATATGAAATTTGAATAATTATAATTCAAAATAATATTATTTTATATTACAACAAAAATAAGAGAACTCTGAAATTTTCAATTCATAATTATCATATCTTAAATAATTAAATAATCGATGAAAATTTATCATTTAAATATCAAGTATTAGACAACATATAAGGAATATATCAAATTAAGGGAGGAAGTTTTAAGGCACATTATTCTTATAAATAGATTTCATGAATCTTACAATAAATTAATTATGAAATAAATTTTAAAGGTTGTAGGGGAAAATCATACATCCTTTCACAAGTTTTTAAAAATTATAAATAATCAATTGTTTACACAATATCTCTGTTGAAATTATTTATATATTAACTGTATTCAAAAACAAAAATTAATTAAAAAATAAAAATGGTTTGATAACATAAAATTGATGTATAAAGAGATAAAAATTAGAAAAAATAGAAGTCAAAGCCTTAAATATTATATATATATATTTCATAAAAGTCAAGTGAAATAAAGTCTTTCTTGTTCAGATTATCATAAATCCTAATGGCTTCTGTTGAAGCTAGTTGAACTTTCTTACTACTTAAATTTTTTTCAATCAGGATTTGTGAATTCTAAGAAATATTTAAAGATGCTGTAGATTAGAAGTCGGTCTAACTTTAAAATAAGAAAATGGACTAACAACCTTTTAAATAATTGTCAGGCCTGACTACCTTTTAAATAATTGTCAGGAGAGGCAATTTTAAATGTTATGTTCCAAAAGTAATAAAGAGTTATTGAAAAGGATTTAGAACATTGTTCTAAGCATCCCTATTATTTATGAAGGGTCCATCAATATCATCCAAGATATTCAAATAGGCACCCAAAAAAAAGCCATTTAAACTTTATCTAAAAACAAAAGAAATTAACAATACTGAAAAGGAAAATAAAAGTAAAAAATTTAATATAAAAAAAAACGAATAAAATGAAAGTCAAAGAATAAATTTCGAATCCTTGATACTGATAATACTTAAAATTATTTTTAAAAAATGGTGGCCTGACAATTATTTAAAAGGTTATCGGGCGATGAAAATAAATAAAATTTAAATATTAAAAATATAATATGCAATAATCATTAAAGGAAAGTACAACTTACCTGACTTATATGAATTATGTAAGTCAGATAATTAAAAATTGCTATTAGTTGTTAAGAGAATAATTAACGGAATAAATAAAACCCCTTTAGTCAATTAAGAATGAAGATTGGGGGATAAAGAATTACAAAATTAAAATTGAAATATTATAGGCTGAAAAAAAATATATTTCGGCTAAAAACAAATTTGCGCACACTGATAGGTTATTTTATAGAGACAATTATTCGAGCCAATGTTTTAATAATTGGCTGAATGTTAATTATTTTACGCCAATAATAATTTAGTTTTATTCTTAATCTCCAATCTTCATTCTTTAATTGACTTTCAGGGTTTTATATTTATAAAATAATTAAAATCAACAATCAACTTGCCATCATGATTTCTCCCATAAAATTAAATTAAGTAAACTTTTAATAACTGAACCATTTCATTATTCAAGAAAAATATCTAAATAAAGGATTTTAATTTTAATCAAAATAAAATTAATTTCAGATTATCTTGACATGATTATTGGCGGGATTAATTTTTCGGATCCTGGAACGAGATTTCTCTATTTTAATTAAAGAACATTAAATTCAATATAATAAACTATCACATTAAAGTGTATTTGATTCACACCGAGGATGTGGATAAATTAGTACCGTCAATAATCAAATCAAAAAATTTTAAATTCTGTTTTAAACGTACCAAAACTATTTAAATTATCCAACTTTATCTACCACTAATTTATTTACTTAATCATTTATCATTAATTTAAATTAATTTCTCAATTTTAGATGTATTCCTCAATTTTTATTATTGCCTGTTATATTTAAATATAATTTATTTTTATTTAAATTTTGATTGATAATATTTATTGATTCCTCAAAATAGTTTTATATGATA
>ARYC01015805.1:0-13180 GCA_000711775.1 Oxytricha trifallax
AATTCTCAATAACTTAACAAACGCATAGATTAAATAATTTTCACATTTCACTGAAATTATTGGCATACTAAACTTCTGTAAATTACCACAAGTGATCATAATGGTACAGCTTTAATGTTTAAATAATATGCATTTATATAGTTACGTGAAAAAATAGATTAAGTGAGTGAGAATGACAATTAATTGTTAATCAATAGAAACATCAGAAATAAAAGCACTACTAAAGATTATAGATTTATTTAAATTTAACTTATCTGTGATACATTAAGCAAATCAATTCTTATTTAAATTATTGCAGTATAAAATAAAAATTTACATATCAATATGGTTAATGCTATTAATTTTGTGTAGTACGCCTTTTCAAGAAAATAATAAAATTTAATGTACAAATTGATAGGTTTATAAAATGAGTTGTGTAAAAAATAATAGTGATAATTAATAAAAATTGATTAATATTTAGATTGAAGTTAACCGCAACATGAAGATTGGCTTTATGTAAATAAAACAAATTAATCCAAAATTGAAAGCAGATTGACGAACATTGAGTAATTACACACTAACGAATGAAATAGAAATAATAAATTCCGTTGTATTAGCATTTGAAGTACAGTATATTATTAGCTTAAAATGAAAACAGGTTCATCAATCATTATAAATGATGCATAATTAATCATGCGTTCTAAATAAATATATATAAACTCATTATTATCATTAAATGTCCATATATTTAGACTAGATCAGTTTTTGTAAAGTTAATGAGTATATTACTCTGATAGTTTTTCCCAATTTTTGTTTAAGAAACACTCATGATATTGTTCAAATTACAAAAAAATATGTTTACTCACAAATTCTTACTTCTATGTAGTTATGCAAATAAACTATTCATAATAATGGAAAAGAGTACCAGCATAAAATGACTTATAATTAAAATTACCATTAATATTTCATGTAGTTACATTAACTCCCCCCATCCAATTTACAAATATATATGTTGATAAGAAACGAATTAATCCTATTCATTATGTTAATCTTCAGTTGTTTCTCATACGTACTTCTATCCCAGATAGTAGAATTTGATGAAGTTTTAAATTTTTCAAATTTGTTTCTTTGTTAGTGAATTTTACAATGACTATTCTTGCTATGTAAGTCATATTGACAACTAAATTGTCCCCTTTTATATCTATGAATCTCATCATTAATCTTAACTTTGAATTTTAGATGAATCTATCTATATAATTTACTGTATATATGTATCATTTCATTTATAAATTATTTTGAAATTTTTAGAAAGTGTTTCGATGTTTGAGTTAATATGGATTGAATTGTTGATAATTGTTTTTCTTAGGATATCTATTACTATATCTACTCACTTGGTTCTTAAAGTTTGGAATAACTCTCTCCCATCTAAGGATCATTAATTGGCATTAATTTGTTAGGATTCATTTAGAAGTCAATCATGTTTTTTAAATTGTTAATTGCTCACTCTATAAATATCGTGTATTTTTAACGCTTATGAATGTGGCATTTTTTAATTTAAACAAGTCATAAATATCCTAAACTTTTAACTAAAAATATCTTAAACTTGTCCAGCATTAATTCTTGAAACGCCTGGGTTTTTTATGATAAAATTTTAGAATACAGTAAACACATTTTTAGTAAAATTTCTAACAATTACCAAAGAATGAATAAATAATCGAATATAAATTAATTCATTCAAAATATAGAGGAAGCATTTTGAAATATATTTATACTCAATAATATAGTAAAAGTAAATAAATTGTATATTTATTAAAACTAAATAGTTTTTCATAGAATCAAATTTCCTATTCTAAAATTAAAGTTTATCAAACTCTAAATAAAAAATAAAATATTATTAACTAATATATAAAAGGTAGAATTAAAATGATGAATTTTTTATTACTAAAGTTAAATTAATTAAACTAATAGAATAAAATAACAAATTATAATAATTATATAAACAAACAAAATTAGCTCAATTGGAAAGACCACTATGCTTTCTATATTATAAAATAGAAAATAATTATAATAAAAGAGAATTTTTTGAAGTATAAGCGAAAGTCAAAATAATAATGACATATTAATTAATCAATAGATATTTAGGAATTACTTATAAGGCGTATTGAGAGGGTAAGTGAGTGAACCAAATTAAATGAACTTTTTTACTATGAATATAATGTTTTTATCATAACTGTTGTAAATAAAAACTTAATAAATTTTTAGTAATAAATTGAATCTCTGAATAAAAAAAGACCGAGTACTAATAACATCAGCATTGAGCTAAATTATAAGATAGTAGAGAAACTTTTTCAAGCATTGCAAGTGTTGGTATTTCTTGAACATGAAGCTCCGAATATAAATCACTTAGTACCAGGACCTAACAGGCATCAGTGTATGGGAAGGAAAGATTTGAGGAAGAGACATTATCGCCATATACTGTAACAGCATTACTTAAGTCAACTTCTACATGGCCTCCATAGAGAACTGGTGGCATTGGATGAACCAGCTTTCATGTGACCATCTCTGGCGTGACCAGAAATACTTGAGGCTCAATGTGCAGCAGGAACATTAGTGACAGCGTATGGTAATGAGTGGTTGGAGCCTTAGGAATCAGAAGAGCGAGATATACCGACTTTACTATAGCTGATACTTTGAGCAAAGAACAATGGAGATGCTGAATAATAATGGTAGAATCCAGAGAACTTGAAATTCCATAAATTTTGATCAACATAGACTCTTTAGGCATCTGTGCCTGCTCCCCTTGGTGCGATGAAGTCATTTCAGAAATCTGAAGTGCGAGAGGATGGGAGCACAAAGGGTTAAATCGTACTAGTGAAGCGATAGTATTCTTCAGATTGGCTCAGGAATTTAGTGCCTCTATAATAGTATGTCTTTGTAACTTAATCAAATTCTTTGTAGATCATAAGTAATTCCACCCTAACTTCTTACTCAACAAGACACTGAAAGAGTGCTTCCCTAAAATGAAATGCGATACCGTCTCAAGGGATATCATCTGCTTGCTAAAAGTGATTAAACAATAGTACAGCCAGGAATTGGCATGCGTAAAGGAGTTTAAGGAAATATGAAATAGGCACTTTTTGGAAATCCTGATGCTCGATTATCTCGGCTCCCCCTGTAGATGTCTGAGCCGGACATTCCATCGTCGTGAGAGAGCTCAAGCAGCGTCGAGTGGTGCTCATGATTAGCCAACACGATACCGTTTACCCCCCCCCATTTCGATTGCAATTCCGAAAGTCACAACATGTATTCAGGCTTATGTCTAGATTAGCTTTCAAAAATGAACAAAACGGAGAGTGTCCTTAAGACCAGACTTGAGTCTATATCAAGCTATGATTCCCCTAGAAGCTTCCGACAACAACGACAAAATAGTCTTCAAAATTTACAAACAAAAGATTCAGAGATCTAAAAAGCAGGGAGAATGCCTATAATAAGACATGCCGCAGACTTGGTTCCTACTTGGCGCTAAATATAACACTGACAGAAACCAATGTCATAGAGCTCGCAATGTGAATGTATACAACACGTAATAAGCTTACTGATTAAAGACAAGGAGCACGCACTTTGGCATCATTAGAAGGAAAAGATCAGTGTAAATAAGGCGACAAGGAATTCATTGGGATACCATGAATTATAATATACAGTTGATGAGACAGAGAACATTAAACAAGGAAAAAATAAAATAAAAATGCTTCAATTAGATTAAAGAGCTAAGTAGTATATCACAAATTATTCAAACTAAAACATTAAGATTCATATTAAAATATTTCACATCACTTAAAGTAAATAAATTTTCATTTTTTAATCATCCAATTTTTTACAATCTTTTATAATTCTAATTTTTGTATTATTAATTAAGATTTATTTTATCATTCATAATTATTCTATTAAAATAATGAATGAATGCTTATTTGATCTTATTATTAAGTTTAATTGTCAAAGGAATATGATTACTTGGATTTTAAATATGATTATGTGTTTCATGCCAATTAGTTAAAATTATCTGTTTCAGTTTTGATTGATCTTATTTGTATTATAGAACTATCTTAAAGTTTAATTTAATGTATATCTTCATTAAAATGGTATTTTTTTGATAATAGTTTACTTTTATCAAATTGTTTCATATTGCTTTGGTATGATGTGCTCTAATATGTCCCAAATTGTCAAAACCATATAATATTATTGAGCTCTGTTCCTCGGTTTAATGAAAATCTATTGTTTTAGCTGAGTGTTACGTAGATATCCAAAGTTCTACAATAGAGTTTTTAATCAAAATCTGGATACTATTGATTATTTATTACCTATGGTAACAGTCAAGTGGTCAACTATTATTTCGTTAATAAATTCTTAGTTATTGACAGTGTTTAATCTCAACAAAGTTTGGTCTTGAAATAATTTTGATACTTGATAGTTCTACCATTTATAAAACAGAAATACTATTTGGGGTTATTCAAATGATGGTTACATAATTATATATAATTAGCTACAATTGGATAGAGTGGGTATTATTCTTACATCTTAATAAGAGAATAAAATGCAATTGATTATTTAAATAAATTTGGATTAAATTTAAATAATTAATACTGTAAACTTTTATTTTTATTCCTTGAGTATTTAGTAATTTAATAAGATGACTCAACTATTCTTCTTGAATATAATTTAAAGATATTGTTTTAATTAATTAAATAAATTGTGGTCTAATAATGTCTATTTAATGAATTATTATGATAATTTTAGAAAAACAAATGCAATGCTTTTTGCTATTTTATTATCAAATTTTATTAATAACATAATATTACTATTATCATTTTTCTTTAGAGTAAATTTTATTTCAGTTGAAAGCTAAATAACTTTTTATACATGTAATGGCATTCAATATCATATTATAGTAGAATCTTATTGCATAACTAAAAATGATGCAAATCATAATCATTTAGACAATTAATATTATAATTTTTAATGAAGTTTTTGTAATTTTATAAACAAGCTACTGTAGATAATACGATTATCAACTAAATGCAGCACAAAATGTGAATACATGATATAAATATTATGTGCATTTATACTTAACTTTATCATAAGCACTTCAATTCTGGCATTTTCATCAGTCAATATATATTATTACTTTAATTTAAAAATGAAACAGTTTGCTTATAATTCATATAAATTATCTTTATTGACTTCCACACTGCTTTATTAAGCAAGAATACAAGATTTGTGATTTAATAACAGAGTAATTAAATTAAGTTTACTTGCATTTCAGATTGAAAATCATAAAAAACATCATTAAGACAATGCTCTCATCAGAAACTAAATAGGTAGTGTAATTATGTATAAATTTTATATTAATATTATTATTATTATTATGTTTACATGAAATAAGTTAATGAATAATTTGAACTGCATTAATTCGTTAGAATGGACTCAAATAAGCTTAACTTAGAGATAGTGGAGATAAGTTGCCTAAAATACAACAGTGGAATATTAGCATTTACGGTTTTGTAGCAGTTACTCTTGCTAGGTAGAGACTCCTGTCACTATTGCATTTACAAAAGATTATAAAGTAAGATGGTTATTTTTCAAATAGAATTTTACTGTAAAATTATATTAAATTATATATTTTAAATACAAATTAAATAAATATACATAAATAAATAATTAACAATAATTAAGATTTATGAATAATTGTAGCCCAAACAAAGAGGTAAGATGCTTTAGATAAAACTAATCTAGACCATTTTTAATGAATTATCAGCGGGAAGTTGATTACTAGATTAATTAAAATGATATTGAGGAGATATTCGGTTGAGATAACTGCTGAAGAATTAGAGTAATTTGAAACGTTTACTGAGGAATTACTCAATTAATATCCAAATCAATTCGTTATTGAAAGAATTAGTTTACAATATAGACTTATATATATTTATATGTATAAGGTATAAAGATAATTATTTTCCATGTGATTTATTGAAATTTCCATATAAAAGTTTGTATCAAATATATAGGATACGTATTTGGCTTTAAAAAATGCAGTAACTTTTAAATTGTTAGATTCAGTATATTTTTGTTGCTATATTATAAACTTAAAAATAAAATCCATATCATAATAATATATAAACACTAAAACCTTATAACATAAAATAAATAAAGATTAATAATGATTAATTGATTTAATTAAATAATTGAAAATATAAACATAATAAAACTGATTTAAATATATTAATAAATAAATTTGAGCATTGATATCTTTGGTAATCAAAGATATATTAAGTAAAAGAATTTAAGATTTAGGGTGAATAAAAATAAATACACAAACTAAACCAAATAGGCAAATATAAATAAAAGATATAATATACTTATTTAAGAGCATCATTACAAAATTAGACAACTTAATTGGTAAATTCAACAGATTTTGCAGGATGCTTAAGATTGAAAGTATAGATATTATTAGCGAAAGAGATACACCGTAATTTCTACTTTTAAGTAAGAATACCCTGCTTAGACTGCAAGCCCTCGTGAGATTCATATTAATGCTTTCCTTCACTTTTGTTTACATGGCAAATACAGTTTGGGGTCTTAATTCCTGATCGTGGCTCCTTAACACATGCCACATTCTGCACTTAAGCTTCTCGATGTCAGAATGTTGACAGATATGTAGCTTCTCAAAAAATGATTTTTAAAGATAAATCCTATTGGGATTCCACTGCTTTCTTAGTGGTAAGGCATAGCAAAGCCGCAGCATCAGTTTCCCAGTGCCTATCTGGTCTATTGCAAACAGCAGTAGTTTAATAGGATCTTCAGAAAATGATAAAAATACATACATTCGGAAATCAGGCATTTTTAAACTTTTGGTTTTGCAATCGAAATAAGGGGCGAAATAAGGGGCGAACTTTCGAATGGGAGACTGCCAGTGATATCACACGATCTCCATGCAAAGACGCAGGGAGATGGAATCTCCGACTCAGTCATCTATCCCAGGGGCCGCGATAATCGAAGATCTTTATTTCCTAGCCCAGCCTATGCCGATTTTTCAGATGGCATTAGCACATTTCCTCTTCTTTGTCTGAGATTACACTCTATTGCAGCAGCAAAGCCTAGGAATTACTCTATGTCGCTGGCCTTTTCCTTCTAATGACAAGTTCTCTTTCTCCATGCTTGCAGAGTTGATGCCTTGGATGATTCCTATTAGTGTGGCTAGACATTCGACGATGATTTGCAACTTTCCATTTGAGAGATTAGGGATTCCTGAAGCTTTCTCGCGCAAGCACTATGCCGTTTGTAAGATCAATTAATGGAGTTACCATCTACTCTTTTATGACTTCTTCGCACCTATTAAACCAGGCTCTAGCTCCAAAATAGTTGAAATTGAATATGGCTTAGATGTTTTTCAAGATATCTGGATTCTATCATTGTTACTCCTCATCTCCGTGCTATTTAGCTTGCAGTTTCTGCTCAAACGCTACTACTGATACATTATTCACCTTAAAATGTATAATTTCTCTGGGGACTGCCTGAATAATGCTAACTTGAACCATTCAACTGCCGAAAGAGTCTCAAATTTGTAAATCTTGCAAGAGATGTTCACTTTATCGTTAAATTCTACAAAGACACTGATGCTCTATGGCAGCCTTATAATGATGAAGAATGTAATGATGTTACTGTTAAAGGCAACTATAACTTTAACTCCAATCTCCTCTCGCCATTAACTGCTGATTGTTGGGGACCCTGTTACTAGTAATGGCTGTGTGGCGGCGATACTTTATGAGATTCGAGATAAAGGTGTAGCTCTTATCACACTGCATTCGTACCCTTTGACAAAGAGGTTTCCATTTTAAGCTGTTAGGATTAAACTTTAATTCAGGCCAATAATATTATTTAGGATCACATTAAATTTTGTAGGTTTTTGTTTTATGTTTAAGGCCCTTTATGTAAATATATTTCTATATTAATAAGTACTCCTTTTAATAATTAAATAGCTACCAATTAATTAATAATAATAAAAATACAATAATTATTTTGAATTTAAATTAAAATTAACAACTTCCTTATCTATCTCTAATGATTTTACTCTTTTATTATTAACTTATAAGTGACAATAACTTATGAGTTCTATTTATATTGATAATTGTTTAATGCTGTTGGTGGCGATAGATTTGTTTGTTATTTCACTTACTTTACCTTAAATTTTGACTTTAACTTATCTCTCTCTCTAGGTTTCTCACAAAATTAACCCCTCTATATTATCAAATTAATGCATCCTCAAGAAAAAACCTGTAATATTTATTACTTTGATTTCAGTACCATCTTATAGTAAATAATGAGGTGATATATTTTTATTATATGCTTTTTAGGCACTTGAGTTCATTAATTTCTATATTAAGTCTAAGTTTATAAGAGAAATCTCATATTTCCAGTGTCATCTATATCATGAGCTAAGTGGTTGATGCTGTCTTATTCATCAACTTCGAGGTTAATCAAAGCTAAGTTTTCATTATAATTTCCTAAGGATTTACTGAGTTTGATGTGTCTTAAATTACTTGTGTGTGATTAGTTGAAGGATGTACCGCTCTTAATGAAGTCATTGAGGATTTTGAGCTAATTGTGGAGAGGAATTTCAATGAATTCCAAGTTGTCAATTAATAAAAAGACTATGTTAGCTTATAAGATGCATGCTTGGCTATTCCTATTTATGAGTTCCTCAACTAGGTAATTGCAAAATCTTTTGATGTGCTTAAACTATTAATATATTAAACAAATTTAAATATTTTAATTTAAACTTTTCAGGTAATTACTAGATAAATATATTAAATTTGTAGAATATTTAGTTAAAATGAGAAATAGAGTGTTAATTAAAGTTATATAAAGATTATTACAGAATTGAAGAATCGAAGTTGATTAAATAGTGGTGATTACTCAACCTAACATTGTTTAGGATGTGAATTCCTTTTGTTTAGGGAAATGTATGTTTACCAATTTAAGCTTTAATTCTTAAATTTTACTCGAGATAATTTCATACATTTTATATATAATGGAAAATCGAATGTATTGATAGTAGTAGGCCTTTGAGAAACAGTACTTTTAATATAAGACATTGGTAGAAACCAATACATTATTAACATCTTAATCATCTTCCCGATTAGATTCTGATTCATACTCAGCATTGTAATTCTTTTGTAGGCATTTAAACCTCTAATTTTTTTATAAGTTTAAAAATGCTATAATACAGCAAATAATTAAATAGATTTAAACTATTGTAGATTTAAATCCTCCATAAATTTTTTGTTTAATGGTGAGGGAATATATTTTCTCTCATATTACTATTAAAGTGATAGAAATAATGTTTGTAATTAGATAAAGTAGTTACTGTTATTTTCAAGACAAAGTGTTATTTAATAAAAGAGTATTTATTTTTTTCATAAGTGGATTCTCTAAATATTATAATACAAAAGAGCAATTACTTTAAAGACATTGAATTTAATCACTTTGCTTAGAAACAACAGTTTAAATTTCAAATATTTATTATAAATAGAAGTTCATTTATGTTAAATTATAAAGTACACAAATTCTAATGGATGCTGCTAAACATCAGCCTACATAAAACATCTTATTAATACATTCAACAGTTATTGCTAATGATATCAAAGTGGTAAATTCTTTACAACAGTGAAAAGTCAGACACCCAGCAAGTTACAGAGCGTATATTGAAGAATGTAGTGTCATTACAACACTACTCGTGATACTAACTTTACCACAGAGAGCAATATCTCAAGAGTATAAAAAGATATATGAGATTTTGCCTGAACTAACAGTACTTTGCTAGTCTCTTTAAGTCCATACAGCGACAGAAAATCTTTGAATTGTCTGTAGCAAATTATTTTGTGTTTTAAATTGACATTGATGCGTTAGGTATTCGAAGTCTATCATGCAATCAATATCATTATAATTAAATTAATGATTTTAGCGAAATGATCAAAGATGGGAGAATTTATAGATACCATCATACTCCAGATTTTTAGTGATTTACCCATCCACAATTCCAACCAGCTTAACATCTAGCTTCATTGAGTGAAAAAACTAATTGATGGCTTGAAATTTACTGTTTGAATGTAGATCAGATTAAAGCAGAAATACGAGATAGTCTTTAGTTAACAATAGGGGCTCTTAGAAATCAATCACATAAGTAAATTATCATGAATTAAATGATGCTTAAATGTATAGAAATTTTACATAAACATATTTGTAAATTTTTATAGTTTATTTTTTAGAAATTAGTTTGATTTTTATCGTTATTTTATATACTTTGCGACAAGAAAGAAAAGCTATTTATTTTACAAAATAGGCCAAAGCATATTTAACAATAAAATTAATCAACAAAATTTCTAAAAATAAATTATTAAAATTTACAAATAATTATATTTTAACTTTCAATATATTTAAATATATTTAAGCATTATTTTATTCATTATTGTGAAATATTTTTATTAAATCTTAAAGTTTTCATATAGAGAGTTATAAACTTCCATCAAAAATCTTATTAAACCAATAGAAATCTACCTGGACACTTTCGCTCGCTATGTCATGACGATATTTGGATTACACTCAGAGGAGACAATATTTGTAGTAGTGGATAGCAGCTTCTTGTAAGGAATGCTTCTACTATAGATCAAGATATAATGACATAAAAAATACACCTAAAAAATTGCATGGAGTAACTTGAGAAACGAAGATGTTCGCATATCTAGTCTCCTGTAACATATGTCTAAGCCTGACATTCCACCGTCGTGAGATAGTGTATGCTGTGAGCGCTGCGTACTTGAAATAGAGTTTCAATCACATTTATCCTTACAATCGTTTGCAAACTGTTATTTCGGGTAAATAAGAAAAAATAGACTGTATTTTTGAATAATCCATAATATAAAAATACTAATAGTTATATACACATGATTTGTGATGGTGGAGCTATAGTCTTTAACCATGGGAGAATCTTTTAAAGATGAATATTGCTAATTGCCTTGAAGTGATGTGTAAGAAACATGCTACACGTTAACATCCTTCTTATCAAAGAATACTTGCAAGGTACATTGATCAGAATAATCCGTGGCTTTTGTCTAATGAAACAAAATATCCATACTTATCTCTAACAAAGAGTTGCTAAATGTTTGGCTTGACATCTTTTGTAATTGAATGAGTAGGATAATCTAGTCTTATACATCCTTTTATCTGATCATTTACAAATTAATTACCATTATCATGAATGAGTACATATATTATGGAATAAGGGAGTCTATTATCATTGACAAGAAGGCAATTCATACTTTATGGGTCTCACCCATCTAAATATTTACAATATAAATATCAATATTATAAGCTAAAATAAATTAGAAAAATAACTAAACAATAACTAATCGCGTATACATAACAGAGACTATTCAAATAAATTTCTTAGCTTATTTTATTTCCCAGAATTTTATTTTTACAATATTTTATCTCATAATTACCTTAAAAATATTTGTAGTAATCCTAGAATCATTTTTATTTTTTTAACATGTGTTTAATCATAAAAAATTGCCACAAATTCATTTTTAATAGAATATGAATAAAATTGAATAGAGAAATAATAATGAATTACAATTAATGATGTAAGATAAGATTAATTTAATTTAGTTTAGTTTAATATATAGGTAGCAGTAGTAGTAGTAAAATACTTTAGGTAAATTAAATAAATGCAGATTAGATCACATTTCTTAAAATACCAACAAGTATAAATGTAGATAATCAGAGAACTAAGACCCTAATTCTCTGATTTCTCATACTTTTATACTCCTCGTGTTTTCCCAAATTGGATATTTAATCTATTGTCATTTTCAATATAATAAACTCTCATCAGTGTGATTGACTTTCAAAAGTTCTTGGACACTATATCAGTTGAACTCAAAGCACATAATTGGCTTCAATAAATATTTGAGTGAAAAGTTTGATGCCAAATAAAAAATTATCTTATTCAGGTATGTACCTCTAAATGGACCTTAAAAGATAGAGCGCAATGTAATCTGCAAGAAAATAAATTTTGGTTATGTGGTGACTTGACTTTCAAAAGTTCTTGGACACTATATCAGTTGAATTCAAAGCACATAATTGGCTTCAATAAATATTTGAGTGAAAAGTTTGATGCCAAATAAAAAATTATCTTATTCAGGAATGTACCTCTAAATGGACCTTAAAAGATAGAGCGCAATTTTATCTGCAAGAATATAAAATTTTGATTATGTGGTGACTTGACTTTTAAAAGTTCTTGGACACTATATCAGTTGAACTCAAAGCACATAATTGGCTTCAATAAATATTTGAGTGAAAAGTTTGATGCCAAATAAAAAATTATCTTATTCACGAATGTACCTCTAAATGGACCTTAAAAGATAGAGCGCAATGTTATCTGCAAGAATATAAAATTCTGGTTATGTGGTGACTTGACTTTCAAAAGTTCTTGGACACTATATCAGTTGAACTCAAAGCACATAATTGGCTTCAATAAATATTTGAGTGAAAAGTTTGATGCCAAATAAAAAATTATCTTATTCAGGTATGTACCTCTAAATGGACCTTAAATGATAGAGCGCAATGTAATCTGCAAGAAAATAAAATTTTGGTTATGTAGTGACTTGACTTTAAAAAGTTCTTGGACACTATATTAGTTGAACTCAAAGCACATAATTGGCTTCAATAAATATTTGAGTGAAAAGTTCGATGCCAAATAAAAATTATCTTATTCAGGAATGTACCTCTAAATGGACCTTAAAAGATAGAGCGCAATGTAATCTGCAAGAAAATAAAATTTTGGTTATGTGGTGACTTGACTTTCAAAAGTTCTTGGACACTATATCAGTTGAACTCAAAGCACATAATTGGCTTCAATAAATATTTGAGTGAAAAGTTTGATGCCAAATAAAAAATTATCTTATTCAGGAATGTACCTCTAAATGGACCTTAAAAGACAGAGCGCAATGTTATCTGCAAGAATATAAAATTTTGGTTATGTGGTGACTTGACTTTCAAAAGTTCTTGGACACTATATCATTTGAACTCAAAGCACATAATTGGCTTCAATAAATATTTGAGTGAAAAGTTTGATGCCAAATAAAAAATT
>ARYC01015809.1:0-10573 GCA_000711775.1 Oxytricha trifallax
ACGAGGGTGAATAACATAAGTCTCGAGGCCACTATCTTCACTTATTCCTCCAAGAATAGCATGAGTTAAACCTTAACCTTTTAGTCATAAACTTTTATATTACTATACCTCTTGTACCAAGACCTTGATGGAAAGGTATTGAATGTAAATACAGCTTCATCAGCGTGTATAAACTTTATATTATGCTCTTAAGACCTCTGCATTTAATCGAATATATAATTTAATTTAGTTTTATAAAATGGAACATTAAAGTCAATCACTTTCTTAATCAAAACCCCAAAACCCCTTAGTGAGGTTTATAATTGCTTTGATTTGTAGGGTATAGTTGGGGGTCTTATTTAGGTTAGTAGAGAAATTAGGCCAATTTACAAAATGAGAAATAGAAATTAGCGAAATTTAGAGTCGATTTATGATGAGTAATATTTAGATTACTGCTTCAGCTTAGGTATGGTACTAGTATGAATATAGATTAAGTCAAACCAGTATTGAATTATGCAGCTATTGCAAAGCTCTTACACAAGAGTGCCTCTACTGTTAGATATCACTGCATGTTAGCTGTTTAGCATTTTAATTCTGGTACTTGAAAGCATCCTGCTAGAAAATAAAAGTTCTCACAGCACCATATTGACCACCTCTGTGACTCTAAGACTTTAAAGTATTGGGCACACTTTCCTCTAGACTAGCGAGCTGTAATGTTCATCGCAAGTTTCCTGATATGCGCATCTCTCCTTAGACTATAGCCAACATTTATAGAAGAAATGGTATTACTTTTAAGACTGTCAACAGAGTGAAGAGAGTGATTGATTTTACAGTGCCATTTTATAGTAATAATTTAAACTATATATATGATTAAATGCGTAGAGCTATTGATAATAACATCAAGTTCATACATGCAGATGAAGCTGTGTTTACGTTCAACACTTTATTAATAAGTCATGTTGCAAGAAGTATGATAACATAGTAGTTTATGACTAAAAAGTGAAGGTAGTCACCCATGCAATTTTAGCTGGTATAAGTGAAGATTCAGGCTTAGAGAGTTATGTGATTCACCCTCGCTCTATTAAGCGAGAGTAGTATATAGAGTTCCTACATAAGCTCAGAGAGAAGTATAGTAACCAAGAGATCATCCTGTTTGTTGATAACCTGTCAGTTCATAAGACTATGGAGTCTAAGAAAGCTTATGAAGAGTTAAACATTACTCCTGTATAAAACGTTCCTTATAGCCCTTAATTTAATGGAATAGAATTCTACTGGAGTTAAATCAAGACTCACTACAAGAAGCTGCTGCTGTATCATCTTATGCATGACTTGCCTATCGATACAGTAGACTTGATTCAAAGCAACTGTAAGAGAGTAAGCGTGGATAAGACAACAGCTTGTGCGAGAGAAGGAAGAATGAATGTTTATAAATAAGTTTTAGATTTAAACGAATGAATATATTCACATATTAAATTGGCCCATAAAGGGGTTTGGCTTCTCTTTCTTCTCCTCTTCTTAAGGCTTGCTTGGACCCATATTTCTTCTCTTTGTGCCAGCTCCTGCATCTATGTTCATTTCTTCTAGCTTTTAGACATCTTTATAAAGTCTTTTGCTCACTTCATAAATAGTCTATGACTTTCTCTCTCTGTGAACCTTCGCATGCTCTTTCATTAGGAATATACCAGTTCCAGGTTTCCCTACAAAGTTATGAATCAAAGCTTACGAGGGAGGAATGGATGCTTCTTAAGCTCAGCGAGCCAGGTCTCGCTTATTAGTATGCCTTGCTTCTTTTAATCTTCAGGAGAAATAGAGTAGCGTTTTTTGTGAGCTTCTTCAATGATTTCTCTGAGATAACTCGCTCTTAAAGTGCCAAGAACTCCAAAGAAGAAGCTCCTTTCTGGAAGCTTGTTAGAGAGTTGTTTCTTGGTAGGAAGATAAACTACCAACTCTTCTTCTTTCATCGCATCCTCGTAGAGATTAGTGACTGAAATCTCTGGGTAGTTTGGTATATCTATCAACTTTATATCACTGTTTTTGAAGGCTTTCTTCTCATCGCAGAGTATAGCTTTTAAGAATGAAATTTTGGTACCTTCCATCGTTGGAAGGAAATAAACCCACTATAGTATATGATTAAGTATATGTCACATGCTTACCATGCTAAGTGAGGTATCGATAGAGATCTTCCTTGCTTCTAAATCTTGAGAATATTTCTTAAGCTTCAACCCTCTTCATTGCAGTACCTATAGATTCCATCCTTGTTCCTTCTCTTGTTATTGAATTTCAAATTTTAATATATAGAGTTCTGGATCCTACTGTTAAAAATCTTAGTATTAAATATGGGCATCTTATAGGAGGTCAACCTGGTAAGGATACGTGGTGAAAGCTGGCAGAAGCTGTAACAAATTTCAGAGATGGAGCTCCATTTTTATCAATTTAGTTCCATTAAATTAGTACTAAATTTGTTTAAATTTGATTAGTACCGGTACTAAATTCGTTTAAATTTAGTTGGTACCAATTTAATAGTACCAATACTTAATTAGTACCTAGTTTTTAACTAATGAGGTTTTAATGGAAAAGTTCCAAAATGGTTCAAAACCTAATTGGTACCAGTACCAACCTGAATTTATTCTCAGTTGGTACCAAAATTAAAAATATTAAGCATAAAATTAGAAAATTTATAGTTATAAACTAAGTATAAATATGATGTCTAACACCTAAGTATCAACCATTGTTGTTGCAGTGCCAGCTCATATACAAAGTTAGTATAGCCAGTAAGGTTTTTACTTATTAATAATAGAAATTTAAATTTGAATTTAAACATGGCGGCTAACTTAAATCGTAAGGCAGTTTCTCTTGGAACAGGTTAATCATTGCTCAACTTTGGCTCCTCCAAGAAACCATAAGTAATTTATATTAAAAAGGAGGTAGAGCTAAGAGCTCTAGAGTTTGAAGCTGAGGTCTTTAAAATTTAAGTTTAAAACAAGAAGTAGAGTGCTGAGATGGGAGTTTAAACATAAGTTGAATTGGTTGAGGAAGATAAGGAACAGCAACCAATAGAAAAAATTAAAACGTTTTAATGTGAAGACTGCTAAAATTTCTTCTCAACTGAGTCAAGCTTGAAGAGACACATCAAAGAGGTACACTCTGGTAGAGCTAAGATCTACTTTCAAGCATGATAAAGTAGATGGTAGATACTAATGCACTACCTGCATGAAGTCTTATACTCACTCAGCTAAAGTAAAGAGACATATGCAAAGGCATCATCTAAGCGAATTCCTGATTAAAGATGAGGAAATTTAAAAGCTTTTACCTGCTAAAAGAAAAAATAACTCTCTTGATTCACAAATAGAGCAGTAGGAGAGACTTAAGAGATAGAAGCGGTTTGAGTCAATGAACCAACCAGCAAATGGTATGTATATTGCATGCTTATAAGAGAGAGCAATGTATATACCTGCATTAAATGCAGTCGACATAAGCAGCTGTATTGAAAACTATTTGAATATTGACGTACCTAACAAGGTAAAGCTTATAGTTGTTGATGAATTCGCATACAAGGTATATCCATTCAAGTATCTCATTAAGAACGAGCAATATTAAAATGAGTTTGCAAATGAATACATAGTACTGAGAGAGGCTTAGAAAAGATAATGCAAGAACTTAGCTAAGCTCAACGGAGTTATACTTGGTCATGGTTTTATTGCATTGAGAGTCAAGAAGTTTGAAATGACTTAAAGAGAGTATCTCTACCATAATAGATATCCTGATGATTTGAATGAGATACTCACAGATATGACTAAGGGTGTGAAAGAGCTCCATGATCTAGGGTATGTTCATAGAGATTTGAAGCCAGAAAATGTAATGCTAAATCTCTGCCCTTTAGAAGAAGTAGTCATTGATTTCAACAGAGCAATAAGACAAGAGATAGTGACTTAGCTAAGGTTTTAGGCACTCCAGGATACTTCCCTATAAGAGAGAAATGGACAAATGGTTCTGTATAATGGGATGTTTGGGCGGTAGCTGCAATTATCTTAGAGTGCGATATGGAAAGTATGTCATACTTTGGAACAAAACATGAGAAATAATCAATAAGTTTGGCTGCTAAACATATAAAGGAAGATGAAATATGTAATGAAATTAAGAAGATAGTTGAGATGGTCATCGTAAAAGCTCCAGCATATCCACGATAATCATCAGATGATATACTAGAACAACTACAGACTGCAAAATTCAAGAGGTATCACAAAGATAAGCAGATAAAATTTGTTTGAATTAAATACACTAATACTCTTTAAATATTCATTAATATCATATAAAACGTGCGTTTTCTCTACTAACCCCAATAAGACCCCCAACTATACCCTACAAATCAAAGCACTTATAAACCTCACTAAGGGGTTTTGGGGTTTTGAATGCGATTGACTGTCTTGTAAGATATTCCGTTCTTTTTATATATGTTCGCTATAGATTAAACAGATATATGAAGCTCAGGAAATTGGAGATGAAACATCACAGCCATCTAGGCCAGAGAGAAATGAGCCCAGTATTTAAGAGTCTTATCATTAATAAGATATTCAATATGATGCTGCTAAAATTTTAAGGGTCTCTTAGGCTTAGAATTAAGATGGTAACTCTTTAAATTCAATGCTAATAGACAGTGAGACCTCACAGTTGCTGGAGATTTATGGAGCAGTCTTGCAATAGATGTATAATTCAGAAAAGGCTTGAGTTGTTCACTATATTCATCAGATCCATATCGCAACTTAAACAACAAATCTATATAGTCAATGTCATAAACTGACCCCAAACCTCGCATATACTCACTTAAATTAATAATATTTAAACATTAAACCTCTACATAAACCCGTATAAAGTATGCACTAATAGCCTACTTTTATCAATCAAAAACTCAATCAAACTACTGAAAGGGTTTTGGGGTTTTGATTGTAAAGCAGTAAAATTAGAAATGAAAGTTATCTGGGGACTTTACACAGTTATAATAAACTATGCAGGTCATTTCATATATCTTATTTATATTGAAAAATCTATTTGATCATAATCAATTGATGATTATTGATGAGAGCTTTTTAAATTACTCGATAACCTATAATCTTTACTCTTTTTTTAGAGGAACTTCATAAACAGATTATTCTTCTTTTAATCGTTGAATTAATTCTTTAAATTTCTTGTTAATATATTCCTTTTTATATACTAATTTTCTTATTAAACAGAACAGATATGATTATATTAAACTAGATCATTAATATTATTAATTATAACAATCTTTATTTATAGCAAAATATTTTAATTATTAAATTTTCTGTTAATATTCTCTTAAATTAAAAATACATCTTTATATAAATTTTACTTTAATACTATCAAAGTATAATCATTGTTATATTGTTACTATTATATTATAATTTATGATTAATAAAAATTTTATATAATTTTAAGGTAATAAATATTTAAATTTAATTATAATCTAAGAGATTTGTGTTTTTTAGTTTTTCCAAATTAAATCAAATTTAATTTAATTGTCCACTAATGATACTTCATGAACATTAAAGAAAATCATATAATTTATTTGATTTTATTTATAATCATATTTTAATATCAACTCATTACATGGTAGCAAATAGATATGTTAATCAAAACCCCAAAACCCTTTCAGTAGTTTGATTGAGTTTTTGATTGATAAAAGTAGACTTTTAGTGCATACTTTATTAGGGTTTTAATAGGGTTTATGTAGGGGTTTAACGTTTAAATATTAGTATTTTAAGCGAGTATAACAAGCGAGTTTTTAAAATATTTTCACACAAACATAATCTTAGAGTCATGTGGCAGTTCTCTGAATTTTATCTTTCTAAGTTGATGTATGATTGTTTTTATTGTTTGTTAATTCTCTTAGTTTGGCTTGATAATAGTTGAGTATGCAAGTTCTCTGAGACCTCCATTTATTTTATTTTTATCGAGATATTGTTTGATTCTCTGGTTAGAATCTCTCTCACCCCTGCAGCTAAAGTGTTCGTTTCTTGGCATGTCGCTCTCTATTATTATTACTGCTAGAGCCCAGATATCCCATTAAGTGTCTCCATCTCTCCAATCTTTTCTCTCTGGGAAATATCCAGGAGTGCCGTATACATTTCCTTATACAGAGGCTTGCACTCTTTGAGCTCTGTTTTCTTGAAGTCAATAATATAAACTCTAAGAGGCTGAAAGTTCATCATGATGTTCTCTGGCTTTAAGTCTCTATGAAAATATCCAAGCTTGTGAAGCTCTTCAATTCCTTCAACTATCTGCTATACTATCTAGTTAATTTACCTCTGACATCTATTGTCAGATAAGAATTCTCTGTAAGTCATTTCAAGTAATGGAAGCCTGAAGGCTACATGATCTTTTACCAAGTAAAATAGCATCAAGCTAGATGATATGCCTGCACTCATTTAACTTTGCCTTTTAAAGAGCATAATACTCATCTGCAAATTCCATTTGGAACTTGTCATCTGCAAGGAAGTAATTGAAAGGATATATCTTGTAAGCATATTAGTCATCTGTAATGACTCTCTTCTCTATTTTTTAATCAAGAGTAAGGTAACTTTCTAGGCAAGAATCTAAGTCAATAATTTTTAATATGGGAATCTTCATTGCCACTATTTAAACATGATTTTATTGATTTCAGAGACTGGAAAGTTCTTGACTGCTTTCTTCATTTTAACTTACTTCTAGACTTCAACTCTAAGAGACTCCACTGGATTTCTTGATCTTCTCTTTTAGAGGAATCTATTCCCTGTAGGTTCATGAATAAAGACAAAACTTTAATTGTGCTTTTTTACTTTAAGTGCACTTTGAGGTCTCTTGTATGAGAATATGGCTTCTCACAGAACTCACAGACATACTTCCCATCTTTCTTTTTTAATTCTTGAGATAAAGCCTTGGCATATCGTTGTGTATATCTCTCAAGTGTCTCTTATAATTTGACTTGTAAGGGAAAACATTATTGCATTCTAAGCATTAATAGTCAACTTTGGCTAGTATTTATTAATGCTCTATGGCTGGTTGTTTAACCTCCTCCTCAATTTGCAAAGCCTATTTGATAACCTCCTGCTTAACTTATATTTAAATCTCAAAGCTAGACTGGTCAAAGTTGTCATAAGTAGGCTCCCACTGAGTACAAGCGTCTCTGGTCTCTACTTTTTTTGGTTGCTGGAATGATAACCTTTATTGACTTGATCCAAGTAATGCCGCTCTTCTCAAAAGGTTAGCGCTCATTTTAGTTTTCTGATATATTTTATTATAATAATGATATAATATACCTTGATAAACTATAATAGGAGAGTATATGACACTCTGTTAGATTCTTTGCTGAGAGGTAAGAAAATGAACTAACCATAAAAAACTGTAAATTGACATATTTTATGAGAATTTTATACATTTTAGTAAATTAAAATACTCCTAATGAAGTTTTGTTTCTCCTAGGAGGTCCTCCAAATCAAGTTTGAACTTAATTTGGAGGTGAAGTTATTAAACATTTTTAAATTTTATATGCTCCTTATTAAGTTTTAACCTTAAAATTTTACTCCTAATAAAGTTTGAACTTAATTTGGAGGACCGCCTAAAATAATTAAACATTATTAGGAGCAATTTAATGGAGATAGATTGATAAAAATGGAAATCAATCTGTGAAACTTGGAGCAAGCTTTTCAATGGTTCTCCGTATATCTTTTTAAGGTTGACCTCCAGTAGGTCCTCCCTATTTAATATTTAGATTTTAATAAACTTAGAATGGATATCCATAATTTTAAATTTTATTAGAATTTCTAGAAAGAGGAAGCAAGATGGAGTCTATGAATGATGCAATGAAGAGAATTTAATCTCAAGATTTAATAGGAAAATTTCGAAGAAAAGAGGACCTTTATAGATATTTGGTATAGCAAGGTACGTGCTTAAGTAAGATTAATAAATCAATAATAGTTGGATTGTTCTTGCCGACTTAGGAGGGAACTAAAATCTCATTCTTAAAAGCCTTACTGAGTGAAGAGAAAAAAGCTTTTAAGTCTAATGAAATTAGGATGATAGAGATACCTAACTACCCTGACATATCAGTGACAAACCTATATGACGATGCTATGAGTGATCCGGACGTAGCTCTCTACCTTCCATCAAAGCTACAGCTCTCTAATAAGTTGCCAGAGAGAACTTTCTTCTTTGGTGTTCTTGCAACTCTAAAACCTGAGTACTTAAATGAAGTTATTTAAGAAGCTCATAAGAAACGCTACTACATCTCTCCTGAAGAAAAAGAGAAGCAAGGTATTAAATTAAGTGATACCTGGCTGTAGGAACTTTAAAAGCATAATTTCAGCTCAAGTAAGCTTAGTCTTCTAACTTTATAGAAAAAACTGGCACTGCTATATACTTGATGAAGAGCGCAGCAAATTAAACAGAGAGAGAAAGTCTCAAGTAAAACATAAATTGAGTAAGAAACTCTACAAAGATTTCTAAAAGCCAGACGAGATGAACATAGATGCAGGGGCTGGCACTAAGAGGAAACATGGGCCCAAGCAAGCCTTAAGAGGAAGAAAAGAAAGAGAAGCCAAATCCCTTTACGGGCAAATTTAATATGTGAACTTTTTCATTCGTTAAAATCTAATACTTATTTATAAACACAAAATCTCCCTTCTCTTGCGCACACTTTAGCTTTCTCATCACTGGCTCTCTTAGCAGCACTCTTAATAAAATCTACTGTATCTATCTTCAAGTCGTGCATCAAATGATAGAGCAGCAATTTAATATAATGGCCTTTCAATAACCCCCAATATAATTCAATTCCATTGAACTAAGGGCTGTAAGGAACATTAAATACAGGTGTTATATTTAGCCTTTCATATTCCTTCCTTGAGTCTTTAGTTTTATGAACTGATAAGTTATCAACGAATAGAATAATCACTTAGTCAGCGTACTTATCTCTGAGTTATTGCAAGAACTTAATATATTATTCAGTCTTTATAAGACGAGGGTGAATAACATAAGTCTCGAGGCCACTATCTTCACTTATTCCTCCAAGAATAGCATGAAGTTAAACCTTAACCTTTTAGTCATAAACTTCTATATTACTATACCTCTTGTACCAAGACCTTGATATAAAGGTATTGAATGTAAATACAGCTTCATCAGCGTGTATAAATTTTATATTATGATCTTAAGACCTCTGCATTTAATCGAATATATAATTTAAATTATCCTTATAAAATAGAACATCAAAGTCAATCACTCCTTATTCAAAACCCCAAAACCCTTTCAGTAGTTTGATTGAGTTTTTGATTGATAAAAGTAGACTATTAGTGCATACTTTATTTGGGTTTTAATTGGGTTTATGTAGGGGTTTAATGTTTAAATATTAGTATTTTAAGTGAGTATAACAAGCGAGTTTTTAATATATTTCACATAAACATAAGCTTAGAGTCATGTGGCAGTTCTCTGAATTTTATCTTTCTAAGTTGATGTTTTATTGTTTCTATTGTTTGTTAATTCGCTTAGCTTGGCTTGATAATAGTTGAGTATGCAAGTTCTCTGAGACCTCCATTTATTTATTTTTATCAAGATGTTATTTGATTCTCTGCTTAGAATCTCTCTCACCCCTGCAGCTAAAGTAATCGTTTCTTGGCATGTCGCTCTCTATTATTATTACTGCTAGAGCCCAGATATCCCATTAAGTGTCCCCATCTCTCCAATCCTCTCTCTCTGGAAAATATCCAGGAGTGCCGTATACATTTCCTTATGCAGAGGCTTGCACTTTTTAAGCTCTGTTGAAGTCTATAATATAAACTCTAAGAGGCTGAAAGTTCAACATGATATTCTCTGGCTTTAAGTCTCTATGAACATAACCTAGCTTGTGAAGCTCTTCAATCCCCTCAACTATCTGCTATACTATCTAGCCAATTTATCTGTGACATCTATTGTCAGATAAGAATTCTATGTAAGTCATTTCAAGTAATGGAAGCCTGAAGGCTACATGATCTTACCAAGTAAAATAGCATCAAGCTAGATGATATGCCTGCACTCATTTAACTTTGCCTTTTAAAGAGGCATAATACTCATTTGCAAATTCCAGTTGGAACTTGTCATCAGCAAGTAGTAATTGAATGGATATATCTTGTAAGCATATTAGTCATCAGTAATGACTCTCTTCTCTATTTTATCTTCAAGAGTGAGGTAGCTCTCTAGGCAAGAATCTAAGTCAATAATTTTTAATATGGGAATCTTCATTGCATCTATTTTTACCATGATTTTATTGATCTCAGAGACTGGAAAGTTCTTGACTGCTTTCTTCATTTTAACTTACTTCTAGACTTCAACTCTAAGAGACTCCACTGGGTTTCTTGATCTCCTTTTTAGAGGAATCTATTCCCTGTAGGTTCATGAATAAAGACAAAACTTTGATTGTGCATTTTTCTTTAAGTGCACTTTGAGGTCTCTAGTATGAGAATATGGCTTCTCACAGAACTCACAGATATACTTCACATCTTTCTTTTAATGCTTGAGATATAACCTTGGCATATCGTTGGGTATATCTCTCAAGTGTCTCTTATAAGTTGACTTG
>ARYC01015813.1:0-10561 GCA_000711775.1 Oxytricha trifallax
ATTAGGTGGCCACCATAGGGATTTAGGTTAGTTTAGATTTAGGGTTGTCTTGTCTGATTTATCATTTTCCTCACGGCTGGTCTGAGCTCAGTTTATTGCTGAGCGAGGGCTGGCTGCTAACTTGGCATTTATACTTTTTATTCTCATTATTTCCTAAATCTTGAAATCTTGAAAATTTATCAAAATTCTAAGATTATTGTTTGATTTTCAGAAAATCTAAAAATTCTGAAAGTATTAAGGTTAAGAACCTCTGTAAAAGCTTAAATTCTTGCCTCCCTTAGTTTAGTAATTTTATAACTGCCTATATTTTATAATAAAATCTTGAAACTTACACTCTCTGTAGTAAAATTAGTTTAATAGCGTCATGTGAAAAGTCTAAAACCCAAAACCCTTTAGAAAAAATGATTAGCATGTTTTGGGGTTTTGAAATTAATTTGATTTGACTTACTTGAATTTCTAAGCCAATAGTGAGTAGTAGTTTAGAAATCGCTGCCCAAGTTCTGTAATTCTGCTTTAACACCCACTCATCCTCAGCCCCTATGGCTGGCACACTGTGCAAGTTAAGGAATGAAGCTTACCTACTTATCCTACTTCACGCTTCTTTGCCCTCCCTCCCTCCACAAGAAACTCACCAGCTCAATAAGTGTATATAACGGCATCCGTATAAGCTCGATCCAATATGGATTAACTGGCATTGTAATGAGAAGCAAGTTGATTTGCTTACCTTCGAAGCAGAGTAACCATTGAACAGTAGCTTTAACATGTAGAACAAGCAGCTCACGCCAGCTGCTCCAACTGCAACGCAGACCCAAGTCTTCTGTATATTGTTAATGATATAGACAAATACTTACAGTTGTAGCTTGGTCAAGGCACAAATCGCGAAGTGCGATGACACAAAGTAGAGAGTTGTAGTAATCATAGCAATACAGCACATATAGCATCGCACTCTCCACTTCCACGTTGTAGGCATGCTAAGCATCATCAGCTCAGAGGATTTACCAGCAAACCAGCCTCAGCAGTGAGGCAGCCTCAGTTCAGCAGATCACGACGACTGTTGCAGCGAATTAAAGTTTTATATGCGTGTGAAATTAATATTCGATGGGTTACATCGAGAGTGAATTAGGGAAGTGAATTAGGTATTAAATAACGTAAATTAAATCAAAGACTCTATATCATCTGAAGGCTCTGCTCCTAAGTGCTCCTCCTCTCTCTCCAGCATCAGCTGCAATGCCTCCTGCTGATCAAGCACAGCTAGAAAGCATGTAGGACTCGCCTTAGCAGGAGTGATGAGCACTCTCACTGGGTCGTTGTTTGAGGAGGCCACTATAAGTTTGAACTCGGCTCCAGCCTTTACACTGATGTTTAATTCTTCGCACTTGCAGAAGAGGTCGCCTTTATGGTTCTCCACCTCGAGAGCATCGTCTTGCTGCAGATACTTGCGTTTCCTGTACACCTACTCCTGGTAAGCGTTGGGCATGTTGTGCTGGTAGACGAATTGCAGCCTGAGTGGTTCGTTCTGCTTGTCCCTGTAGTTTAGCTGTTCCATGTGTGCGTCCTGGTTTATTTACTAATAATTAATAAGAGGGAATTATAATATAAAGCACTGTTGTAGTGTGAAGGGAATTCAGGCATTTTAACGCACTCTGCGAAGCAAAGCGGTTGATGGCATGAAAAGTGAATTATAGAAAGTAATTAATGAATAGTAGACTTTAGATGAGAAAGATTTAGACATCCTATATGTGTACAGTTGTAAAGTTTAAGTTTTATCAATATAAAATCTATGAAATAAATGCTTGAATATAACAAAATATAAGGAGTCTGTTGATCCAAGCTGCCCTTAGGTGAACATCATTTCAGGTTGACATCTTCATCATAATCTCATTAATTATTCTACTCTTAAACATCTTCTGCTCCTTGATTTCCAACGGCTTGTTCAATGGGAGCTTAGTCTCTTGCAGCTTTATCTCTGGCATCCTGGTCAGCGTTAGCTTGATCTCCAACGTCCTGGTCAATGTGAGCTTGATCTCTTGAAGCATTTTCTACTTCAATCATCTGCTTCTACTGAGTTTCATCATGTGACTGTGATTGAGAAGTCTAATTAGGTTTGGGTCTAGGGATGCTCATGATACTAGTTTGCTGCTTCTTAAGGTGAGGCTGTAACGCAGATCTGCTTAAAAGGTCAGATCTCTGAGGAGTAATACCCTTACTAGTCGCATCACTGGTAGAAGTCTCATGATGGGAACTACCAGGTAACTGGTTCGAGTTTTACTGAGGTATAACCCCAAATTGATTATGCCCACGATTGGTAGAAGTATTACCAAATAAATAATTCTCAGCCTCAGGTTTCCCCATACTATTGAATATTTACTGTTATTAGTCCTTAGACGTCATCATCCCCTGATTAAGATCAGCGCTTTGTTAGCTGGAGTCGCAATAACCATGGTTTTAATTTCTATGATTGCCACTTATCAATCCCAAGTTTCCGTCTAAGATATCATCATTAAGACCTGGAATTGTTCCATCATGCTCCTTACCCCACATGTCATTGCAACCTTAAGAGTTAGTTTATGGAACATTTCCATCACCAAGGGGTTAACCTTAGTTGATAGAGTGCTAGGAGTCTTGTACAAACTGTTGAATTTAAGTACCATTTCGCTTATCTAGTTAATCTTCATCATCCACGAGTATGAACTTAGTTTTATCTTCATCAGTATCGAATTATTTAACACTGAATGGCCTCTACTTTAAATTGGAACCCGTTTGATTGCTATCCAGTCTTGAATTCGAAGCATTTGCGTTAGCTAACCCTCTGTTTAAGGATGGAACGTCTTTATTTTGGTTTTAAGAAGCAACTTCAAGTAGTTTTGGCAGTATTTTATGTTGTAAGATCTACCTTTACTTTTGTCTCTATTCCTATCTGCGGGTAACATCTTCAGCGTAATGCTTGTACATGTCATTACCAATCGTTTTTCTGCTCTGAGTTTACTTGAAGCCTTCATCTTGCTGGTAATTTTTCTGACCCTAGAAATCATTTATGCCATAGTTTTTATTGCTTCCAAACATTTCCTTTCTGTTTAAGTTGTACCCTGAAAGAAGCTGCTGCTGCATCTGATTCATGTTAGTTGACACTCTATACTACTACTAATCCCTTTGCTGGTGATAGTTTTACGAGTATTTGGTGAACTCCTTCATAGAATTACTGTTGATTGGGGTAATTTGGAAATGTTCCGATAGTATTCAGTAAATTTCAAGATCTTGCTAGAATTAGTTCACTGATGAGAGAACTTGCTGGATTTGCATCTTGTCCTGGTACTGTTATCTATGTTGCTCATGTACATTGTCAAATGCTTGCGACTATCTTATAGAATGGTACTGCTGATAAGGATTTGCTTGGCTTGGCTGTCCATAATTAGAAATCCTTGAGGGAGTTTGTGAAAGTCTATAGCTCTGCATCAAGTCTTCGTCTTCCATTTCTACATCTTAGTCAGAATCACTAATATATATCATGCTGTTGAGTGTAAGTCCTTCAAACATTACAGAGTTGTCATGATCATTTGAAAGCTTGTTAACTTTTTTTTATGTAGAATGATGGGTGTTTAACAATCACTTTCCTATAAAGAAATGTTGAATTTAAATCCACTTACTGAAGAGTGTCATTCTTTTTGGAGCTGCAGTGCAAAAACCTGTTCTTGAAAGCTTCTAAGTGGAGAAACCATGGCGAGTTCTCAAGCAGAGCTTATTCTCTGGCAGACAGTCCATCTAGATTTTTGATTGGAAGTCTCTTTACTTCGTCTTTTAGGGCAAGAAAAATTTCGTCATCATATCTCTATTGTTTTGAAAGATAATTATCTGGCCAAGGAGGATTTCTCTATGCTTAATCAGCGAGGCTTTGAATAAGACCCATTACAATCTTTAGATCATCAGGGATCACCAGTTGAGTGTCATTACGAGAGGATGGAATTCATTCTCCTTCAGTTAGAGATAACTATAGAATTTTAATCTAAAATATGCTTACGTTGATTCATAAATCTTGAAATACTCTTGGTAAGATTTATGGATAAGTTCCATAAAAGTATCATGAAGACTTTCGAGTACATCCTGTGCAAATAAAAGATCTTCCCTTGAGGTTGTGCGAAGCTTTGAATTTCTGGGAGGGTTTTGAACCAAGGTGACGAGTGTGTTAAACTGATAGATTGAGTTAATAATGCTTAGAGGCCTGTTAGGATACCCATTCTAAGCTACAGACACACCATTATTATTTAGCCTCCGAGCATTTACCCTAAAATATTTAGCTAGCATTAAATTCTTACTTAACATATCAGAGCGTTCTTAAATAGATTTATTAGCAAATCTATCAACGAAATCAATAATGTACTCGAAATTCTTGTAGTTCGAAAGTGGGGTCTTGTAGTAAATGACTAAGTCATTCGGAACTTCCTTCCATGTCTCACATTTCGAGGCTTTTTCATAGGTGAGTCTTATCACTTGATTCTGAATGTATCCAATTCCTCTATGCAAATCAATGTACGCCTGATGAAGATTAGTTGATGAGTACCTATAAATTAAGTTAGACAAATGGAAATGTACATAAAAAAGAAACGCACGAAAAATTAACGAGCCCTGTATTGGAAATCGTCGTATTAAAATAGAATAGTCTTCTCCATTTCATATCTTAGCTTGCACCCATAGAATCGCACTTCGAATACCTGCTTCATACTGTAGAGAACGCGGGGTCTTCAGTAAAATCATGTATAAACACCTGGCAAGCTTCTTTCAATTCATTATTCTTCGAATCGATACTTTTGGGGATCAACACAGTCTTTTTACTGTACGAAGATTTGATCGTCAATGACTTATCAGCATTCTTGCGGATGACCCCGAATATTGACTGAGGAATGTCTCGACCACGTTGATGGAAGATCAGCTCTACAATGATAGAGTTCCTGTCGTTTAAATAATCAGAGAAAAGCTTTTCGTTATCAGAAAACTATTGGCCGAAGCTGCCAAGCTCATAGAAACTTGCCTTCTTGTAATCTATTGTACCGAGCCTTTTGATACATATGTTCTAGAGAACTCATCTAAGACAAGCCAGTCGAGAGCATGCAAGAGAGGAAACTTCATGGGGTTCAAGAAGAGGGGGTTCACAATAGCCTAGGGGGCTGCTTTGAAGAGTGCACATAGTAGCATACAGAATGATCTCCTTTCGATATAAACCAGGCCATCGCTCAAGAAGTTCACTAGCTGCATGAGTTAGTCGAGGTAAGGAGTCTAGTGTTGGCAATTGAGCACTTTGCTGCAGAAGTTTACATTGGGATTGAATGCATGCTTGTCCTGTACTGGTAATCCTTGATTCTGTTTGGTTAATGGATGAATCGATGAGGAGTAAACATTAGTCTGTAAACAGAAGCGTTAAAGAAGGGAGAACCAGTGTAATTGTACCAAGAAGACTCGAAATTATCCTGTATGTACTCAAAGCATTCATTAGCTTTCTGAATCATGAATGGGTATTGGAAATATTCTGAGGGCAGTAACTCTTCAAATCTCTCCTTGACATACCAACAGCGAGTGAATAAGAAATGGCTGGGGATCATGTCAAGCTTGTCCTTGACTTGGCTTTGAGATGCTTACTCAACATTTGAGCTTAGAGTCTTCTGGTGGTATTTCTTGCTAGAACTTAATGTGTATCTGTGTTGCTCAAGGCTGCCTTGATTGGCATCGACATTAAGCATTTACTGGTCTTCTTATCCGTCATCGGGATCACCACCACCAATATTATTTTAGTTGAGTGAATTGAGAGAGGTTTTCTGTCTCTTTAATCTCTGGTTTTCATTTTCTTTTATCACGTCTGAAAGGTCTACTTACTCAGCTCTCTTACCAAGCATTCTCTTGTATGTTGTTTGAGTAATTAGCTGGACCTCTCGCTTTTTCAACGAAGCAAGATTTTCTTTTCATCTCAAGTTGATATTAGACCACTTTTTCGTTTGCAAAGAAGAAGTCAACAGCACAGGTTCCAGAGTTCAATTATTGGGAATTCTAAAGCATTTCCAGAAGAGGGAACTCACCGAAGCAATCACTCTTCGCGTATTTCTTTTCGAACTGGGTGATAAGTTAAATCACCTCTATAAAGTATTGAGAGGTTTTCAGGTCTTCCGCGATGGTGTTCTTGAGAATAGTATCATATTCCTCTTTTAGCTTTGCCTCAATCAATTCCCAATTGAAATTATCATTAGGATTGGGGGAACGCTTTAGTTCATGTTCATCATGCTTTCAGTAACACCACATGCAGGTCGTTCGTAGTTAGAAACTCTCATAGCGCAGCTGAATTGGCTTCCATAAGCTGATTTCCTGGTCTGGCTTTGGCGATGTCTGTCATATCGAGTCCCTTTCCTCTGAATGGTCAGAGTTGTTAAAATTGCTGCTCTTTCTCACACTGTAGGGTTGTTTTTAGCTGGGCTCTCTCTGGCTTTGAAGTCTGCTTCTTGAGGGCTCTGGGGTATAGCAGTCTCTTTATTTGGCAAACTTGCTCTTGAAATCGCTTTCGAAGGTGGTCTTCTTCACTGAGGGGATGTTTCTCAGGTTGTAGGGAGTGATCACGCGTTACTTCATCTGTTTGGGGGATTGTTGATCATCATCATCCTCATCATCATCATCTTCAACATAATGATTGACTTGGGTGCGACTTTTCGAAGAGTTTAGGCTGCTTGCTGCTGGTTTAGGTAGAGGGTTGGTAGGTGATGGGTTTGCACTTTGTCCCCTTGAGGTCTTCTTCAGTCTCTCAGCTTCTTATACCACAGCTTCATCTGCCAAAGCCTCGATTTCCTTGACAAAATTTTGTTCTGCGGGATCGTTGTACTTGGCTTTGAAAGCATTCAGAAGATCAACATCATCTTTGATCTCGAGTCCTGAAATCTTGAGGAGTCTCTTGACATTTTAGTTGGTCGTAGGCTTGGTGAACTTCTTCTCTTGGTAGTCTGCGGGCATAGGGTAATTAACTTAAAATGAACTACCACTGATGGTATAGTTGGTCTGGCTTTGAATTGAACTTTTCTGGATCTGAATGTTGATGTTTTTAGATTAAATCAAATCATCCATGTCCTTGCGGAATTATTCTGCCTCGGCGAGAGTGAACGTAGACTGAGTGGCAGTGTTAATGCTAACCTGACTCATGATTTATGAGACAAAGTTACTGGCTGGCTTGCAAACGTACTCGGTCAGGATAGGGTTCATTCCTTTGCACTGGATCAGCTTCTTCATGAGCAAGGCGATGTTGAATGGATTTCCTGATGCGAGGAATTCGAACAAGGAACAGTTGAAGACCAGGTTTTGCTTGGAGTTCTTGCACTCCACAGTCACTTTGGCATGTTGCAGCATCAATCTGATGGCACGATCCCCTTACATAGCTGAAGAGATGTGCCTGAGTTTATCGAAATCGGTGTTGGAGAAGTTAAAAGTTCCTGTGGGAAGCAGGAAATCTTCGAAAATCATTAAATTAATTATAAAATTCTGAAAGATCGGACTTAAATCATAGTTCAAAATCTCAGAATGATTTTCATTGGTTTGAGTTTTTAGTGTTATTTGAGTTATTAGTATTAACTATTAAACTTTAAAAGACTGTAATATATATAAACCCTCACAAGGAACAGCACTTAGTTATTGGAAATGTTACATTCATTCAATACATCATCGATTGGTAGCGAACATTAATACAATTCCTTTTCATCGCAGTCGATTCTGAACTTTGGGTTTCTCTGCAATCAAGAGTTAGAGGAAATCAAGCAGAGTGCGCTGAAGCCATAGTAGAAGACTATACTCAAGTGGACATCTGTCGTGCTGGCCACCAACTTCCCCTCAATTCCTAAACCAGTGAAGCTAACTTACACCTCAGGTACTCTCCTTAACAATGGGTAGGTGCCGCCATCAACGATGGGCATTCTGGGTAGACAAATCATACGACTGCCATTGGAGAATGTTGAGTGAGCAGTATCATCGTTAGTCGATATTTCAAGTTTGGCAACTGATGACTAGCTTTGTTATGGCCTTGAGCAGTACCTTCGTATGATTAGAAAGCCATAACAGCATACAGGGTAGAGAAACTCTAATGTAATGCATTAGAACCTGCAGATAAAGTAGAACGATGAGCTGTGGTAAGGCCTGCAAGACTTCATGAAAGAGCAGGGTGGGGTTTTCGATTTATCAAATCGTGAGTACTCAAACCATTAACCAATGAATAGATCCTCCAAGAATCCTTACCTGAAACGCCGAGATGCGAAGCTGGCGCTAAAGAAAATCTAAGTGGTTTAACAATACAAGGTGGAGGGCATGAAACCCAAGGATATAGCACTTGAAAGGGGTGTGGATCGACGATTTGTATACAAAGCAATCGAGAAGTTCAAGTATGAGGTGGAACACAGAGTGCTGAATCCAAAACAAAAGCTGAAGAATGGGAGGAAGAATACGCGGAGCAACCCGCTGTTGCTGAAGGCGATTGCTACTATACTTGAACAGCAAGGCATATACAAGATCACTGGCTGGCGCCTGCATCATAACTTGCTTGAATTGCAGTGTAAGGACTAAGAATATAAGAACCTAACAGTACCCAGCGTTGCTACGCTATTAAAGGTACTCAAGGAAAGTTTCCATTTACGATTTGGCAAAGCCCGGAACGCCAATGCGAAGTATAGAGACCCATCCTTCAACGAGAAGAGGCTTTGGGTGTCAAGACTGCTCGCGCAGCTATTCTTGGAAGATGCAGTGATCATATCAGTGGATGAATCCAACTTCAGGAGCGATTACATGCCGACAAAGCAATGGAGTTTCAATTCAACTGCCCTTCACAAGGAAAACCAATAATTTGACTCCTCTCTGGCCCCTGCAGTTGGTAAGACTGAGGTTCTCGTTACCGACGATGTCATCCAGTATGGCGAGATGCTGGTTGGCTACTCTAACATCGAATCGAACACATCTATAATCAATGGGGCCAGAAAGTATGATAAAATGAAGACCCCGAACACCCCATTTTGAAAGACCAAGTTTCAATTCAAGATGAAAGTGACCTGAAAGCTGAAATTCTGAGACCCCAAGCAATTCTGTGAACCCCTAGGTAAGTATTGCTGCTATTGCTTAACTATTTGAATACAGCGTCATCAGCATCCTTTTTTTTTTCGGAAAAAAGAGTAGATGCCCCCCCCCCCCACCACAAATCTGATGGTAAGGGTTCTATAGTAGCTTAAGAAGACTAAATTGGCAATACTGCACGAATAGTGGGTGGATCTGGAATTGTTCCATAAAAAATTTCAATGCCAAACTCGAAATCGATCTTTCCATAGTTACGGAGGAAATCTTCCGCCTAGAGACAGCATATCTTTGATGTTAAGGAGTAAAGCATCGCTGCCACCCCTGTCAAATGCAGCGATAAATACCAGTATACTCAGCTGTCACCTATCCTAGAAGCCCAAGAGGGCAGTGCTCAATAGACATCCCTGCAGAAGCGATTCAGCGCGATCAGAATATAGAGCTCCTCCAAGAAATCAAGCAGCTAACCATAAACCCCTCTCAAATCTGCTTCTGTTCTCACTCCATTGGTCCAGAACCTGGCCAGTCTCAGACTATAATCAACTCAACGCAAGGGCAGCGAGGTATTGAGCGCGAATGGCAATGAAAATATGGCATGCATCACTCCCCGACGCTTGCAGCTGTCCAGCAGGCCTCAAAGCAGCAGCCAAATCACAAACAATCGACAGGAAAGTAAGCGAATTCTTTGGATATTGACACTTCTATAGATGATTCTAAGTTCCCTAAGTCCATTAAGGGCAGTAATCAAGCAACTCAAGCTGTAGTCGATGCAATTGAGGCCTTACCATCATTCACTTATACTCCCATCGCAGTCTCGAAGCAGCAAGTCAATCAGCGGTTGGGGTCTTACGGGGTCTTGGCTCAAAATCTCTCAATCATCAAGGAATCCACTAAGAGATAGCAATTTTCGATGAGCTTTGTGGCAGCTATCACCAAGGACCAGCTGATCTCTAGCCAAATCATTGAGGGGGCCTTCGATGCTGTGCTGTTTTAGAACTTCCTCTATCACACCCTGCGCCAGCTGCGCACAGACAAGGATCTCGCCCAGAAGAAGATCGTGCTGCTCATGGACAACGCGGTCATTCACAAATATTCAGAGGTGCTGGAGACTGCTAGGAAGTTCAAGGTCACTGTCCTCTTCAATGCAGAGTACTCACCCTGGCTTAATCCCATCGAGTAGTTGTTCTCATACATTAAGAGGCACCTCCGTTAGGAGCAAGCTGACAGCAAGTAAGCATACTATACCTAACTTTTCATAGGATCCACCTGGTGAAGCGGCTCTCGCAGATTCTGAAGGCCATGACCAAGACAGACGTCAAAAAGCTCTGGGCTTTCAGCTTGAAGCAGTGGTGCAGCACCATCAAGCATGGATTTGTGTGAAGTTGAGCTGAAATACGATGAGTTGAAATGCAGGGGCTATAGAAACAACCAATATATCCATAAACTACGCTTGAATCGTTTAATTGCTTGATTAAAAGCCCCTTATTAC
>ARYC01015814.1:0-10047 GCA_000711775.1 Oxytricha trifallax
AGAAAGTTGGAGGAACCGATGGTGAACTAAAATAGGTTGAATCTAGCTACTGCTAGCTCCAATTTGTGCTATTGTTGCTTAGTTTTAGTTTTTACTTACTTTACTTTGGTTTTTAGCTCCTTGTGCAACTTTTTGATATTTAAGTTCAACTTATAGAAAATATGACAACTTTGACTAAGCTTTTACTAAAGTAAACTTTGACTTTAAACTCAGCAATCCTAAGCTCTGTAAGAGACTCTCACTTCAAGGGCTTGGGTACATACCCTGAAGGCCGAAGTGGCGTAAGACCTCTCAGGCTGTATCCTCGCCGAGGGCTTTGCAGGGCTGTTGCTGGTACGTATACTTGTACTACTACTAAAAGTGTTTTGAGGTGGAACTTAAAGGCTGGTCTGAGTTTAGCTAACTTAAAAGCAACTTTTACTTTAAGTAAAGGAAATGTTCCTGGGATTGGTAAGTACTATTCATATTCTTAACTTCTTCTACTACTATAGGTCACCAACAGGTGAGATCTCTTCAGCAGCTCACGTGTTACGGTTTACTTCTTGTGTTGCTTGTTTGTTAGTTTTAAACTTCGTTTCTTCGTTGCCTAAGCTAAGTGGTGGCTAGGTTTATACCTGGCTCACAGTGATATAGTTGTTTGTTTACTTCATAGTTTAAGTCTTTAGGGTTTGTTGAGTGGCTATGACCTGACTCTGACAACTATATTTATCTGTCGAGAGGTCCTCTAGCCAGAGCAGCCAATCTCTGGTGTTTATTGCACTGGGGAAGGGTTGCTTGAAAGCAATCGAGCCTTAGCGAGGCATGTTTGAATAGTTTAATAGTATTAATTTTAAGTAATAATCTTCACTTTAACCTTAAAATCCAAGCTAAAGCCCGACTTTTGAGCTGGTCTATTGCCCTCTAGGCTTACTCTATCATCACTACCATATCCTAATGTTATTTTCTTATCAACAGCACCAATACCTAGTTATCCTAACAAAATTTCCGAAATTCAGATGGAGGGGTCATAAAGTTAGCCAAGCCAAAGTGCTGTTCCGGAAAAGTTCCGTATTCTAGGTCTTAAGGCCAAATAAGTCCAAATAAGCCCCCATTTGACTGGTATTTGAAGCCTACCACCCCTCCTATTGCTTGAACTGTCCTATAACTGCTTGTTATTAGCAATAAACACTATTATTAATGCTTATGATCAATTAGCCACCATAGATATCACATGGGGTAGAGCTGGGCTGGACTCAAGGGGTGAGGAGGAGGCACTTTTTTGAAAATTTCAAGGCCAAAATGGCCGTTAGGACCGCCCTGACATTTCAAGATGGGATATGGCCACTCCCACCACCGATCGGCTTCTTTCCTTCTATCTCGTCGATCTAGAGTGTATTAGCGATGTTGGGTTGGGATGGTGGGATGGGGAGGAGATTGGAAAATAATTTTTGTAAAATCATACAAGTCATACTCTATAATCCGTTAGAGATAGTATAGGGACTTTCAAACTTGGAATTGAAAATAATTCGACCCCCCCTCTAAATCCGCGGTTCCTCAACTCAAAAACCAACTTTTTTTATGTTTCTGTAGTGAGGCTTGGATTTCTAGACGACTGGGAGTGGTTTGGGGTCGATCTGAGACTCAAGGGTAACCTCATGGTTTTTATCCGGGGGAAATGAGGAGGTCCCTGAAAAGTGGCCTCAGATCAGAAATTGGGGCCACCGACCTACCGATCTGAGGGGGTTCAAAAATATGGTTGGCAAAGCCAACAAAACTCCCAAACCCCAAACCCCTGATAGTTGATTGAGTGAGATTGAATGAATTTGAGATGATTAAGCAAATTGATGATTGATTAAAGGGAGTGATGAGAGAGGTTGGGGTATAATGAGGTTTATGAGTAGATAAGAGGGGTATGTTTAATAATTTATAGTTAAAATCTAAAATCTGAATTCAATTTTTATAACTAAGTTCTAAATCACAAAATTTCCACTCAATTCGCTGACCACTCCAGCAATTCGATGAATATTGGGCAATGATGGCAAAAATCGTCAATGGCCAGCCGCAATGATGATGGGTTGCGGCATCTACCCAGCAATAGGTGTAAAATATTGAAATTTAAGTTCAGTATGTTAAATAATTAATCGCTTATATCATAGCTATATCAATACTACTGATTTTTAATTACTAGTATATAAGTTTATATTTTAACTTATATCAAAACCCCGAAACCCCTCCTGTACATGAAATCACTTTCACAGTATACAGGTAGTGATCAATAGTCAATTAATTCACACTCTTAGTAGAGCTTTTCTTCGCATTCAATACACTATGGATTTTTATGTAATCAGCAACTTGAGGAGATCAAGCAAAGTACGTTGAAGCCCTAGCATAAGACTATACTAAAGTGGACATCAGTCGTGCTAGGCACTAACTTCCCCTCAAATCCTAAACCAGCGAAGCTCACTTACACCTCGGGTACTCTCCTCAACAATGGGTAGGTGCCACCATCAACGATGGGCATACTGGGTGGGCAAATCATCAGACTGCCCTTGGAGAATGTTAAATGAGCAGTATCATCCTTAGTCCATATTTAGAGTTTGGCAACTGACGATCAGCTATGTTATGGCCTCGAACAGTTCCTTCGAATGATTAGAAAGCCATCATAGTCTTCAACATAAGGAAACCCTAATGTAATCAAAACCCCAAAACCCCTTAGTGAGGTTTATAAGTGCTTTGATTTGTAGGGTATAGTTGGGGTCTTATTGGGGTTAGTAGAGAAAGTACAGGTTTTATGTGAATTTTAAGTATATTTAATAATTATTAGGCGATTTAACTCAAACAAATTTATCTGTTTGTCTTTATTGTATCTCTTGAATCTTGCTCTCTATAGTGGTTCAAGTATATCGTCTAAGGATTATCTTGGATATGATGGTGCTCTTACAATTATCATATCTACAATATGTTTGATTTCTTTGCAGATATCGTCCTTCTTTATATGCTTACTCGCTAAACTTATTGATTATTTCTCTTATTTTGTACCATAGTAAGACATGCATTCCATGTCACTCTCTAAAATTATAGCAGCTACTGCCCATACATCCCACTAAACTGATCCATTCGTCCACTTCTCTCTTATTGGGAAGTAGCCAGGAGCGCCAAGAACCTTTGCTAAAGTTACTATCTCTTATCTTAAGGCTCTATTGAAATCGATAACTACGACTTCTATAGGGCAGAGGTTCAGCATTACATTTTCAGGTTTCAAATCTCTATGAACATATCCAAGTTCATGCAACTCCTTGACACCCATTATCATATCTGATAGTATATCATTCAAATCATCTGGGTATCTGTTATGATATAAATAATCTCTCAGAGTCATTTCACATTTCTTAAGTCTCAGTGCGATAAAACCATAGCTTAAATTAACACCATCTAGCTTAAGCAAGTTCTTGCAATCTTTTCTCTATGCCTCTCTAAGAATCATATATTCGTTAGCAAACTCATTTTAGTATTGCTCGTCTTAAGGAGATAGCTGAAAGGGTACACCTTGTATGCATACTCACCAACCACTATAAGCTTTGCTTTGTTAGGAACACTTATATGCAAGTAATTCTCAATACAACTACTTAGATTAATTGCATTCAATGCAGGAATGCTAATAGCTTTTGCTTGGAAGCATGCTAGAATTGTATTGCCTGCAGGTTAGTTCATCGATTCTTATATTTTCTGTATCTTGAGCTTCTCCTGTAACTCTCTTTAAGACTCGAGAGTATTTGATTTTCTTTTAGCTGGCACAAGTTTTTATGTCTCTAATCTTAAATCAAGAATTCACTGAGGTGATGCTTTTGCATGTGCTTCTTAACTTTTGCAGAGTGAGTATAAGACTTATTAAAAGTTGTGCATTAGTACCTTCCATCCACTTTTTCATGCTTGAAATATATCTTGGCTTTGCCAGAGTGTACCTCTTTAAGGTGTCTCTTCAAGCTTTGTTCTGTTGAGAAATGATTCTAGCAGTCTTCACATAAAAATGTTTTTATCTCTTCGATTGGTTGCTGTTCTTTTAGCTCCTCAACATAATCAATTTAAGTTTAAACCCCTATCTCTGCGCTCTCCCTCTGGTTTAATACTTCTATGATAAAAACCTCTGCTTCAAATTCTAGAGCTCTTAGCTCTACATCCCTCTCAACATAAATGATTTCAGGCTTTTTAGTGGAGCCAAAGTTGAGCATAGATTGACCTGCTCCTAAAAGTGCTGCTCTACGATTTAAGTTGACCGCCATGTTTAAATTCAAATTTAAATTTCTATTATAAAGCTCTTAAAACCTCTATAGCTATATCTGGACTATATAGGAGTTGCAACAGCATTAGTGATGGTTTGATCTAAGCTCTAAGACTTCATATTTATACTCAGTTTATAAGTATAATTTTCGTAATTTTACTCTTAATCATTTTGATTCTGGTACCAACTCAGATAAAGTTCAGGTTGGTACTGGTACCAATTAAGTTTTAAACCAGATTGGAACTTTTCCATTAAAACCTCACTGGATTAAAACTAGGTACTAATTAAGTTTTGGTACTATTAAATTGGTACCAGTTAAATTTAAACGAATTTAGTATCGGTACTAATCAAATTTAAACAAATTTAGTACTAATTTAATGGAACTAAATTGATAAAAATGGAGCTCCATCTCTGAAGTTTGTTACAGCTTCTGCCAGCTTTCTCCACGCGTATCCTTACCAGGTTGACCTCCTATAAGATGCCCATATTTAATACTAAGATTTTTACAGTAGGATCCAGAACTCTATATATTAAAATTTGAAATTCAATAATAAGAGAAGGAACAAGTATGGAATCTATAAGTACTGCAATGAAGAGGGTTGAAGCTTAAGAAATGATCTCAAGATTTAGAAGCAAGGAAGATCTTTATCGATACCTCACTTAGCATGGTAAGCATGTGACATATACTTATTCATATGCTATAGTGGGTTTATTCCTTCCAACGATGGAAGGTACCAAAATTTCATTCTTAAAAGCTATACTCTGCGATAAGAAGAAAGCCTTCAAAAACTGTGAAATAAAGTTGATAGATATACCAAACTACCCAGAGATTTCAGTTACTAATCTCTACGAGGATGCGATGAAAGATGAAAATTTGGTAGTTAATCTTCCTACCAAGAAACAACTCTCTAACAAGCTTCCAGAAAGGAGCTTCTTCTTTGGAGTTCTTGGCACTTTAAGAGAGAGTTATCTCAAGGAGATCATTGAAGAAGCTCACAAAAAACGCTTCTCTATTTCTCGTGAAGATTAAAAGAAGCAAGGCATACTAATAAGCGAGACCTGGCTCGCTGAGCTTAAGAAGCATCCATTCCTCTCTCGTAAGCTTTGATTCATAACTTTTTAGGGAAACCTGGAACTGGTATATTCCTGATGAAAGAGCATGCGAAGGTTCACAGAGAGAGAAAGTCATAGACTATTTATGAAGTGAGAAAGAGACTTTATAAAGATGTTTAAAAGCCAGATGAAATGAACATAGATGCAGGAGCTGGCACAAAGAGAAGAAATATAGGCCCAAGCAAGACATAAGAAGAGGAGAAGAAAGAGAAGCCAAACCCTTTATGGGTTAGTTTAATATGTGAACTTATTCATTCATTTAAATCTAAAACTTATTTATAAACATTCATTCTTCCTTCTCTTGCAGAAACTCTTGTCTTATCTATGCTTACTCTCTTGCAGCTACTCTGAATCAAGTCTACTCTATCTATAGGCAAGTCATGCATTAGGTGATATACCAGCAGTTTCTTGTAGTGGGTCTTGATTTAACTCCAGTGGAATTCAATTCCATTAAATTAAGGGCTGTAAGGAACATTGTATACAGGATAATGTTTAACTCTTCATAAGCTTTCTTAGACCCCTTAGTCTTATGAACTGAGAGGTTGTCAACAAACAGGATGATCTCTTAATCGTTGTATTTATCTGCTTATGTAGGAACTCTATGTACTACTCTCGCTTAATAGAGCGAGGATGAATAACATAACTTTCTAAGCCAGAGTCCTCACTAATACCTGCTAAAATTGCCATGAGTTACAACCTTTATTTTCTAATCGTAGACTTCTATTTTATCATACTTCTTATTCCAAGACTTATTAATAAAGGTGTTGAAGGTAAACACAGCTTCATCAGCGTGTATGAACTTGATGTTATTAGTAATAGCTCTCTGCATTTAATCATATATATAGTTTAAATTATTACTATAAGATGGCACTGTAAAATCAATCACTCTCTTTACTCTGTTGATAGTCTTGAAAGTAATACCATTTCTTCTATAAATGTTTGTTATAGTCTAAGGAGAGATACGCATGTCAGGAAACCTGCGATGAAACATTACAGCTCGCTAGACTAATGGAAAATGTGCCCAATACTTTAAAGTCTTAGAGTCACAGAGGTAGTCAATATGGTGCTGTGAGAACTTTTATTTTCTTGCAGGATGCTTTCAAGTGCCTGAAGTATAATGCTAAACAGCCAACAAGCAATGATTCCTAACTGTTGAGGCACTCTTGCACAGGAGCTTTGCTATAGCAGCATAATTCATTACTGGTTTGACTTAGTCTATATTAATACTAGTAACATACCTAAGCTTAAGCAGTAAATTTAAATATTACTCATCATAAATAGACCCTAAATATCGCTAATTTCTATTTCTCACATTCTGCAAATTGGCCTAATTTATCTACTAACCCCAATAAAACCCCAACTATACACTTACAAATCAAAGCACTTATAAACCTCACTAAGGGGTTTTGGGGTTTTGAATGGCATAAAAAAATGAAACCTGCAGATCAAGTATCGTGATGAGCTTTGGCAAGGTCTTCAAGACTTCATGAGAGAGCAGGATGGGAGTATCGATTTTCTCAATCGAAATCATTCAAACTATCAAGTAATGAATGGATCATCAAAGAATCTATACCTTAAACGCAGAGATGCGAAGCTGGCATTGAAAAAGATCTCTGTAGTACAACATTACAAGGTGGAAGGCATGAAGCCCAAGGACATTGGCTCTTTAGATGGGTGTGGATCGACGATTTGTTTATAAAGCAATTGAAAAGTTCAAGTTGGAGGTGGAGCACAGAGTGCTCAATCCAAAGCCAAAGCTGAAGAATGGGAGGAAGAATACCAGGAGCAACCCGTTGTTGCTGAAGGCTATTGCGACAGCACTCTAACAGCAAGGCATCTACAAGATCACTGGCTGGCGCCTTCATCATAACCTGCTTGAAATGCAGTGTAAAGAATAGGAATTTAAGAACCTCGCAGTGCCTTGCGTTGCTACTCTCTTGAAAGTACTGAAGGAAAGTTTCCATTTGAGATTCGGCAAGGCTTAGAACGCCAACGCTAAGTATAGGGATCCCTCATTCAATGATAAGAGGCTTTGGGTCTCAAGACTGCTTGCTCAGCTATTCCTGGAAGATGCTGTAATTATATCAGTTGATGAATCAAACTTCAGAAGCGATTACATGCCTACAAAATAATGGAGTTTCAATTCAGCTGCTCTTCACTAGGGAAATCGTGAAATCGACTCCTCCCTGACACCTGCAATTGGTAAGACCGAGGTCCTCGTCACCGACGATGTCTTTGAGTATGATGAAATGCTGTCTGGCTACCCCAACAGAGAAACACGTATGTCGAATATCACTGGGGTTACGTAGCAGGATCAAATGAACGGATCAAACATTGCCATTTTGTAAAGTCCAGTTGCAACTCAAGATGAAAATAACCTGAAACCTGAAAATATGAGACTCCAAGCAACTCCGGGAACCAGTAGGTAAGTATTGCTATCTTTGCTTAACTGATTGAGTACAGCATCGTCAGCAGATCAAGAATGGGTAGTCTAGATGGGTAAGGATTTTATCCAAGTTAAGAGGGCCATGTTAGAAATACTGAACGTATAATGTTTGGATCTGGAATTGTTCCGTCGAAGATTCCCAGGCCAAACTCGAAATCGATATTTCCTAAGTTATGGAGGAAAACTTCCACCTAAGCATTGCATACCTTTGATAGTAGGGAGCAGAGCATTGCTGCCACCCCTGTAAAGCGCAGCGATAAATATAGGAATACTCAGCTGTCACCTATCTTGGAAGCCCCAGAGGGCAGTGCTTAATACACATCCCTGCAGAAGCACTTCAATGCGTTCAGAATATAGAGCTCTTCCAAGAAGCCTGTAAGTCAACCATAAACCCCTCTGAAATCGGCTTCCACTCTTACTCCATTAGCTCAGAACCTAGCCAGCCTCAGGCTGCAATCAAGTAAGCGCAAGGGTAGTGAGATGATCAATGTAGCAGCCCATGAAAACTAGATAGGTATTACACCTAGACGCTTGCAGCTGTCAAGCAGGGCAGAGAGCAGCAGTATAGTCACAGTGAAGGAATAGGAAGGTAAGCTATAGCTTCATGGATTTATACTACTTTAGTTTATACCAAGCTAAGTATACCCAACTAGAGAAATGACTAAGCACCCATAGCAGACTCTGGCAACATGGATGCATAACTATCATTACATTATACTCCCATTGCAGTTGTCAGACAGCAAGTCAGCTAAAGGTTGGGGACATTTGGCACTATGGCTAGAAATCTCTCTATAACCAAGGAAAAAACTAAGAGGCAGCAGTTCTCGATGAGTTTCATAGCAGCAATCACTAAGGATCAGCTGGTCTCCAGCCAAATCATTGAGGGGGCTTTCGATGCTGTGCTATTTGAGAACTTCCTCTATCACATCCTGCGGCAGCTGCGCACAGACAAGGATCTCGCCCAGAAGAAGATTGTGCTGCTTATGGACAACGCAGTCATTCACAAGTATTCAGAGGTGCTGGAGACTGCTAGGAAGTTCAAGGTGACTGTCCTTTTCAACGCTGAATACTCACCCTGCTTAACGCCGCACCCCCCGAGAGGCCGCGACATCTTTGCGCCGCCCCCACACCTCGAGCAGTTGTTCTCCTACATCAAGAGGCACCTCCGCTAAGAGCAAGCAGACAGCAAGTAAGTATTTTGGGCCTAACTTTTCATACGATCCACCTGGTGAAGCGGCTTTCGCAGATTCTGAAAGCAATGACCAAGACAGACGTCAACAAGCTCTGGGCTTTCAGCGTGAAGCAGTGGTGCAGCACCATTAAGCATGGATTTGTGTGAAGTTGAGCTGAATGATGATGAGTTGAGGAGCTGGAGCAATAGAACTGACCAATACAACCATAGACAGCACTTGAATCGTCAAATTTATTGATTAAAAGCCCCCTTATTACATATCACACTTTTAAATTTTAATTTTAACTAATCAAACCAAAAATCCAAAAACCTCTCTAATTTTCGCTCATTAAAATCGTCATTTTGTCTCCTCCTCCACTAAAGCTGCCGAATTTGGTGCTCAAACAGTCGAGCAGGACTTGAAAGTTGCTGAGCTGGGGGTTTTAAAACATGGAGAATACGATCGGGTCCCTAATTTGACAAATCACTAATCAAGCAACGAGTTTTTGACAAAATCTTGAATCTCCACTCTAAATCGATGAATTTTGATCATAGATACCTATGATTGCCAATCGTTTTATGTGTCAGACATTAAAATTTGCAAATGACTACTCAGATAAGAATAAAGTCTGAGAAATTATGATTTCTACTCTAAAATCTATCAACAGCTATTAAATCTCCAACATTTGCTATAAGTGTTCGAATACAAACGAAATCTAAAGTTGGTTAAAATTAAAATAATAAAATTAAATCTTGATTAATTACTACAATTTCCTATTTTAATCTATTTTAGCAATAATGAAAAAACTTTGAAGTATTGGGCTCACTTCTCTCTCGATTAACGAGCTATTATGTTTCACTGCCAATTCCCTGAGTTGAAGATCTCTGCATAGTCTGTTGCAAACATTTATAAATGAAACAGTATCTCTTACAAAGGTTTAAATCATAGAGTTATTGATTTACTCTGCCATTTTACAACAACAACTTAAATTATATTTATAATTAAATGCAGAGAGCCTAATAGAATAATATTAAGTTTATTCATGCTGACGAGGCTGT
>ARYC01015819.1:0-10911 GCA_000711775.1 Oxytricha trifallax
TCTATTTTAAGCATGATAAAGTAGATGGTAGGTATTAGTGCACAATATGCATGAAGTCTTATACTCACTCAGCCAAAGTAAATAGGCATATGCAAAATCACAATTTAAGCGAATTCCTGATTAAAGATGAAGAAACTTAAAAGCTTATACCTGCTAAAAGAAAAAACAACTCTCTTGAGTCATAAAGAGAACAGGAGGAGAGGCTCAAGAGACAGAAGCGATTTAAATCAATGAATCAGCCAGCAAATGGTACTCTTATAGCATGTCTTTAGAGAGAGCTATGTATATACCTGCATTGAATGCAGTTGATATTGAAAGCTGTATTGATAAATATTTGAATATTGACCTGCCAAACAAGGCTAAGCTTATAGTGGTTGATGAGTATGCTTACAAAGTATATCCTTTTAAATATCTCATTAAAAACGAGCAGTATCAAAATGAATTTGGCAAACGAATACATAATACTGAGGGAGGCTTAGAAAAAATAGTTTAAGAACTTACTTAGACTTGATGGAGTTATTCTTAGGCATGGCTTTGTTGCATTAAGACTGAAAAAGTTTGAAATGACTTTGAGAGAGTATCTCTATCATAATAGATACCCAGATGATTTAAATGAGATACTGTCGGAAATGATTAAGGGTGTTTAAGATCTTCATGAACTTGGGTATGTACATAGAGATTTGAAGCCTGCAAATGTTATGTTAAATCTCTGTCCATTAGAAATTGTAGTCATTGATTTCAATAGAGCAATAAGATAAGAAATAGTAACTTTGGCCTAAGGTGCTTGGAACACCAGGATACTTTCCAATCAGGGAGAAGTGGACTAATGGCTCTGTTTAATGGGATGTTTGGGCAGTTGCTGCCATAATCTTAGAGTGCGATATGGAAAGTATGCCTTACTTTAGAACAAAGCACGAAAAATAATCAATAAGTTTGGCTTCTAAACATAAATAACAGGAAGATGTCTGCAATGAAATTAAAAGGCTTGTAGAGATGATAATCGTTAGAGCTCCAGCTTATCCAAGATAATCTTTAGAATACATGCATGAGCCACTCCAGAGAGCTAGATTCAAGAGGTACCACAAAGATAAGCAGATAAAATTTGTTTGAATTAAGTACACTAGTAATCATTAAATATTCATTAAATTCACAAAAAACCTGCGTTTTCTCTACTAACCCCAATAAGACCCCAACTATACCCTACAAGTCAAAGCACTTATAAACCTCACTAAGGGGTTTTGGGGTTTTGAGTGATTACCAAATAATCGATATTATTTCAATAATTTTTCTACTTATTTAATTTGTTATAAGTATGTTAATTAAAAATTGAGCAATATTAATTTGTCACATTTGGAATTAATAATATTCATAAATTCAAGAGATTTCTGTTTCTATGAATTTATTGATGAAATTAAAAGTGCAGCATGTGCAGCAGGTATATGTATAACAATATAAACAATTTAAACTTATATAATTAGAATTGTAAATTGTTATAGTTAAATATTGCTTAAATAAAATTTAATATCAGATAAATAAATTAAAGCTTTTTAAGATATTATTTATTATTCAATGTTGTTTTCAACTTTTCTGGGATAGATAAGCAGATAAAAAATTAACTTAACTAAAATATTTAATAAATTTTACCTAAAAACTATTCATATTTTATCAGCCTTTAACCACTTTAATAAATCATTAATTCAAAGATATTTATAATTAATATTAGCTTAATGATGATGATTTTTTGAAAATTAAGGAAGCCTCATATTACGCCTATAGTTTTTCACATTTAATTTGCTCATTATTATTAATTTAAAAATTATTATCTATTTTTTAGAGGCAATATTCAAAAAGTTAGAAGTAAATTCGAATTCGATTTCAAGCTAAAATTTAATTAAGATCCACTACCCAGAATGTAAAGTAGCAATGCGTTAGTAATAATTAAACCAAAAATAAGAGTAATATATGACTTGATGAGATATGGTCTTTTACATCCAAGACGATACTGCAACTTATGTCTCACAGAACTCTGATTTGTCTACAACTATATGGAACCCTACTGCTACAATTGGCTATGTCCATTTTGCTTCAAGCCAGAGAGATTGACACATTCTACGCCAATGCTTGGTCTTAATATTATGAAATTTGATGTTGCAGTGGAGTTGTGGGCTTAAAACTGTAATTCGAGGCAAGCTCATATTCTAATGTCAGATAGCGCTATGGCTGACTTTTTCATTATAATAAGGAAAGCTTGCAGTCGATTTATTGAGAATAGAGTTAAAAAGTACCTAGTATTTTAAGACTAGATCGATATTGATGAAACTTTGATTGGATAGTAAAGATGGAGTTATATGGGGCATTTTCCATAATTAAGGTGGGTTTTTGGTATGCTCTGTCGTAGGTCTAGGATACCTGTGATGTACTTTATTAAAGATAAATCTCATTAAAATCTGGTAAGTATAATAAAGAAGCACACTGTTCCAGGCACAATTATTTTCAGTGACAGTCATTCATCATACGTTAACATGCCAAAAAGTAGTTCGAAACTCACTTAATACGGGTTTTATCACTATTGGATTTGTCATATTACAAGATATGTGCATGAGAAATTCGGTTTTGTTCATACTAGTGGAATAGAACTTTAATGGAATAATATGAAAAAGAGTTTAAAAGGTTTAAGATACGCATCGACAGAAAAGATTATAAACGAATATGTTAATAATCATACATTTCGTACGCTCTATAAGAAAACTGGATTACACGATATGGTTTTAAAAGCAATGAGGGATTTCTTTGACTACTCCTATAATGAGATTCTTTCACTCTGTTAATATGAAGAATATACCTGTCCTAATCTTTGGAAGATAGATGACTACATGAAACATCTCTAAAATGTATAAATTGAAGATCATCTTAACGCCATGTAAAAAGTTAAGTTAACAAGAAAAGAATAGCAATATTGGTAAATGCAAGAGGATCTTTATGATTGTGTGGTGCCTCGAGACCCAACAGTGGATGTACATGAGGATGTTCATCGATACCTAGAAATTGAAAGTTGTAGAGGTAAAAAACTATCCAATCATATAAAACATTAATACATACCGATTTCGCACGTCCTGGAATACCGAGAATTCTGGGAAGATTGCGACTTAAGTTAAATTGGAAAAGAAGTTAATCCAGAGGAGTATCCGCAAGGATTAGAAATTTCATCAATAAATTATATCAAAGGTGAAAGAGATTACCTCAAAGAACTGCGAGAGAAGAGGGAGACTTTAGTTATTGATTTAGTCAAAGAATATAATGAAAAAGAGCAAGATCCCAATAGTATAAGACTCACTTTCAGCGAGAAATTTATGGCTGGAAAATAAATTAAAAATAAAAATTAATTTCTTATTAACAAATCTAAACCCTATGATATGGGTAAAAACTTTTGATAGTCTCTAGATAATCAAACATTTTTAAATTTAATTAATTACAATAATACTTAAAATAGCTCAACTTTTCTTTACTATCTTTTATTGAGTCAATATAAATTATCTAAACTGCATATTAGAGGAGAAAGCTTGATTTGTGAGCTCTAATCTTAAATCTCAATTTATTCAATTAAAAGCAAGATAATTTCTTCATATTCAGAGCTCTTCCTATATTGTTTCCTTATAGACTAAAACAACTTTAAATGAATTTGAACTATCTACTTTACTAATAGTTTCTTATCAATAAATTAATAAAAAGAAATTTATCACAATACATAAAATAATATCAATTTATCATAATTAATAAATTGTTAATAAAATATAGTGTATTAAAAGTTAGCTTGTTAATTTATAGTTGTTACTAAAATTATAATCTTGTGAATTTGGTTATTATATCTTATTTAATTATAAATTAAGAATAATCCATTGTATTATTTAATAAACATAAATCTATTTTAATGTCTCAAGAAATTTTATCGAACTAAATTCAGATAAGAAATGTTTTATAATCACATTTTTATATAAATTTCATTAAGATTAGAAATTGTCAGAATAATCCCAATTTTTTAAATTAAATAAATTTATCAGACTAAACCTCAGCAATCTTTCTTATTAAACTTAGTATCATTTGAAAAGCATTCATTTAATAATATATCCCTAGATGAACTAAAAGTTAAGGTTTGATGTTTATCTTTTCAAATAACTGGAAGAATTTCTATAGCTTTTTATTTGACAAGAGTTTTGTACTTCTTATAAAGGATACATCCAAACTAGATTGGCTCTCTGTGGTTTCTTCCATAAATAATAAAAATATTGCAAAAATAAGAATAAATAAAGGTAATTTGATTGCATTTTTATTAAGGTATTCATCAACAATCTCTTATTATTTCCATTTTATGCTTATGTGACATATTTTAGGAAATATTATCAACGATTAATTGCCTTTAAAATTAATAATTCTTACTTTCTTCCAAAATATTTGAATTAGTTGAAGATTGAAAATTATATTTAAAATAAATACATAAAATATGAATGTTCAAGAATAAATGGCACAATAGTGAACATTGTATTAATAATAATAAGTCTAAAATATTATACATTTTTATTGCAAAAATACAGTTAGGCAATATAAAAGACTGCACAGTAAGCTATTCTAAACTATCTAGAACTTTATTAGCAACCTGTTTTGAATCTAGAGGAGTTTGAAAAGCCATAATAATTTAATCTTAGCTGGACTCAACAAAGTCTATTATTTTAATAATTCCAAAGTAATCATTGATTTCAAGGTAATGAAGACATAATTTCATATACTAATTTGGTTTTTCGATTGATTTTCTCAAGCTTTCCATCAACCAGTTAAAATTAAATAGATGCAATAAATAAAAGTCATAATTTTATTATAGTCTTGAGAGTGTTTATAGTATCAATTTAAGCATTGTACTCACTCTCAAAATTCCAAATCAAAGCCTCAATATCTTCTTATATTATCACCACTAAATCCTCTCTTTGAAGTAATTCTTCCATTTATTGCTTATCTTTAATATCTTTCGCACTTTAATTCATTAAATAATGATATTTCAGTCTACTTGATGGTATTGGATGTGATTCATTATTGTTATAATTACTTTCATTATTATCTTTGACATTATTCTGCTAATTGAGTTGAGTTAGTTTGTTTAAATATACCATATATCTATTGCTTTCATGATGATTATTCTAATTTTCTTATTTCCCATTATTGCTTTAATATTTGAGATCTAATTACAATTTTAACTGCTTTACATAATCATCTGAGATTTACTTTAATTCGAAGAATTCTTAGTATGAGTCTTAAAAATATACCTTAAAATTTGAATTATATTGGCTTTCTAAGGTGTTTTAGGGTATCTTAGTGCGCTTAGATAAGTGAATTTATTGTATTTTATCATGAAATAGTACTACTTTTTAGAAATTTGTAGATGTATTAATGATTATTATTTAAGTCTGAGATCCATCAATTATTACATTAATAAATAGGATTGATGCATTATTGTAATAAAATATAAATTTTATGTCAATAATAAGATAAGTTTGTCTTATTCTTCGTAGAAAAAGCACAGTTAAGAGGAGTAGGTAGTTGCAGCCATATTTAGTTGAATTCCTTCTAATTTACTTATTTTCTTATTAATGAAATCTATCTTTAAAAAGTTTCCATTGTTTCTCAATAATATTGTCGTCCTAAAATATAAAAAAGTAAGAAATTTGTTTAAAATTAAAAAACATAATTTTAAACAATACAATCTGATTCTTAGAAATGGGATCAACAAATACATTAGTAATGGTATCACCTAAATCCATTTTGCTATTCAGCATTTCTAAATTTGACTTAGTTTTAATATTATACAAAAACATGAACTCTTTATACATGATAAATATCAGATTTTCGTTTGCTCTGCTGAATAAATCATAGCTATCATGGCTACTTCTCATAATTTAGTTTTATCTGAATAAATAACCATGATCTTCATGAACAAGTACCTTTGTTATTCTTGTCAATTTTGTTCTTTGATTGGTTTTAGAAGTTTGAAAAGTTCTTAAAATTAACTTTTTAACTTATAATAAGTTATTTTGCAGTTTTTATTGAAGGTCTAGAGTTTATTTCAAGTCATCTTTAATTAGGATTTGATGGCTTACTGGCGATAAGTTGTAATAGTTTTCAATTTAACCAGAAATATGATTGTCTAAATTTACTTGTGAAAAAGTATATGTCATTTGTTTATTTATTATTATTTTAATTATTTACTTTTAATTAATTAAGTAAAATGGGAAAAGTATTTTTCCTTCAACTTGTATTTGTAACAATATTCTAACTAAAAACAGCTGCTACAAGGCCAATGTATTGCCCACAAGTTATTTGCAATAATAATGACAATAATAAACCATTAAATGTTTTTGAAGAGATCAAGAGAGAAAAACTTTGCTATTAACACAATATGGATGAAGCAGCTAAAGTACAAGTTAATATTTGGGAATGTGAAAATACTCAATCATCTTCTTCAAGTCATTATAATTAAATAATTATGATATATTTCGATGTTTTATATATTACTGTGATCTTTCATAAAGTCTAGGAAGTGATTTGTAAATATAATCAAGAGGATTCTAATTAGACTCGGCAATACTCATTGATTATTCAAAAAGTAATTAGTATGCTTTTTGCAAATCAAATACTAATAAAATGAAGGAATTGCTACCAGGTTAACCTTGCTAATAAGATTATTAATGTTTATCTAAACGGTGCAAGAGTAACAAGTTAATTTAATACATAAATATAAATTAAATTTCATGTAAGTGTATAGGAGGGTATGGAGGTGATCCATGTAAATCAGTGCGAGATTGCCATTCAGGGTATTACTGCAAAACAATGCACAATAACGGTGTTTATTATGATATATGCTCACCAAAGAAATCTCTTGGAGATGCATGTGCAATTGATCAAGAATGCCCATACTTTACTGTATGTTCTACTCCTAATAAAACTACTACACCATAAAAGACATGTCTGTAAAGATGGTAGTACTAGGATGCTAAACCTAGTGAAGATAAAAGGCTGTGTGCTAATAATACCTTAAATGATGGAGCTTGTACTGGGATTGAGTATGTATATTAGTTTAATGACGGCCAAGAATTACTACAAATATTTTAATATTTAATGTAGATCATATTAGAAAATTTAGATGCTAAATTTACAATAAAAAATGATTGAGAAAAGCAAGTAATTATATCATTAACTAAAAAGTAGATTAAGCCATTGATTTAATAAATTTTTTTGTTATATCTCTTTAATTATATATTATCAAATATATTGAATTTGTGTAAATAAGCTCCTTGGCCATGTTTTATTTTATATATCTATGTAGACCTTAATGGGGAATAGGTTACTGCACAGCGAAATACACCTATGCAGGTTCCACTCAAACTCAATAAAATGATAGACTTATCCCTTGTCAATGTTCACTATTCAATTAAACTGAGGGGTACTGCTAATGGCCAGGTCAAGAAGCCCATAAATAGCTATATTAGTTCACTTTAGATCTATATAAACAATCAACAAGATGCCACTAGGACCTCATTAAAGATGATCCACTAGATTTGGATTTGTTTCAAATATATTAGTGTTCGGACTTAAACGAGGAAGATTTTTAAATATATTACGCTTAATGGATTTAGTGGAAATATTGGGCTCCTATTCAAAGCACACAATACAATAAAACATGCTTAGACACTATTGTTCCATAGTATGAGACTTAAATATTCAAGTTAACTTCAGTGTTTCAGGCTTTTGCAATCCAAAGCACTTTATCTATAGTATTTATGGTTGGCTCATTAATTTATATTTAAATCTGAATAAATAGTGATTTTTAGATATTTCTTGTTAAGTGCTTACTGTGTAATGTCATTATCTGAAATAAAATTAATAGCTAAATATATCTGTTATCTTATCGACTTAAATGAGAATTTTATTAAACTTAAGGAGAATTGAAGAATGTCAGAAAAAGACAAGGATAAGAAGAGCAATAACCGTAACCTATAGACTAAAATGATGTAACTTCCCATTCATAATTTATAATCTTAAAGGTTGCTGATGCTAGATCGATTATAATTGATTTGCACCCTCTGGCGAAACTGCCTCTGACTGAAGTTTTCCCTACTTTCAAGATGTGTTTGAAGAAAGTTTCAAAGAAGAATGAATTTCAAGCTAAATAAGTAGAATAACATAAAAATGGTCTAAAAAGAATGGTAAAATTATTATTAACTGCTTTTTTATTGTTTAAGCAATTTCTTTAAATAGATAAACAATTTTAAAAACTAAATATATACTGCATGGTCTATAATGAATTTTTAAAAAATACTAAAAATAAATCCCTCCCTAGAGATCTAAATTTAGAAACATAAATATTTGAATATCATTAAACAAACTGAGCTAGGTTTTCTTTCAAATTCTTGAAAACAGTGAGAGTCAAAACTCTCAATTTTCATTTCATAAGACATTAATCTTAATACTGAAAAACAATTACTAAAAGTGCCCTGGCATTTCTGTAAGTTTAATGCTATTATTGTTAAATAGACCTCAATGGCAAACAGGATGGGCATAAATGACAACGATTAGGAAATGGTAGAAGGAAATGAGTTTGTTCATTCTGATAGACCTGTCTTAACAGAAGATATAAATCTAGATTAAATAAAACTGGAATTAAAAGATGAGGACTCAAACCCCTACTTGAGTTTAGGATATGGAATGATCGCATATTTCAGAATGATAAGAACTATGATAGTGCTGTTCTTCACTTTCACACTACTCTCCATCCCTGCACTCTCTATTTATGGCAAATATGATGGTCTTAAAGGATTGTCTAATTATTCAAGAGCCCAGTATAGTCTGGGAAATATGGGTTTTTCCGCGCCTATGTGTCAATCTAAACACCCATTTATATTTTCATAATCAAGGGTGTTAGATAATGATTTTAATTGTATTAGAGTTATATTACGAGTTAATTTTCTAAGTAAATAATATTTAACTAGATAATTTTTTTGTGGAATAAAAGTGAATTAGAGTGAAAATGTAATTTAAAAAACTTTAGTAAAATCTACTGCTCTTTAATAATTTTCAAAATATTCAACACATACTTTTAGAGAATTAATTGAGTTTATTTATAATTATTAATGACTTATTGATTAAAGCTCTATTAATTATAACTAGGAGTACAGCAGATTGAACTAAAATGCAAAGTAGGGCATATTGAATAAATATATAGTTATGGGATTATTTCTCCATCAGTAAGTTTTGGGTAAGGTGCCTACTGTGGGAAAGCTTCGGAAGTTAGTTCAATTGATGAATGCACTAATAGGTCTGTTAATAAATCATAAATTTAATTAATGCTTATGCATTAATTATAGCAGATATTTTGATTAATCATCTATTGAAAGGTTTTACAGTAGTAATTGCTTAGAATAGTCATCATGTAAAGTAAACTTATCACAACATGTTGACAAATCTAATGTTACATGTATAAATAATCGAGCTTTAAGGTTCCCTAAATATGGGAGCAACCTTTTAGGGTTGACTTTCTAAGAGATTTATTCAAAATGAATAAAGTGCTCATTATTCAAAAAGAGGAGATTAAAATATTGAAAAGCAGACATAAATATATATTCTGCCTCATATTTATTTAATGAGGCTACTACATTTAAATGGTAAGAGTTTTTCAATGTTTTCGATTAAGTTCTAAAGGCTTTCGCTTATCTACTTTAAATTCAAGGCTATCTGACAATTAGCTCTTGATATAGGAGAAAAATTTTGGAATGCAAAAATAATATTGTTTACATATTAAATTTCTCATAGATTTTACTTTAAACTCATTGTGAGACATGCCACTACTTTATTATTGAGTGATTTAATTTAAAAATAATGATATTTGCCAAATTACCTGATAATTATTATTAAGAATATAACAATCGAACTTTATTCTACGTTTAATACTTCTGCAAGTAACTTGACGATGACATTACTCTAAAAAGAAGAGAAGCCCTTGTGGTTGTGTCTATTGGAGTGTTCATATGTTTACTATTTTTATGTGCTTTGTACTATCTATATGAAACAAGTAAAATTGAATACAAAACATGGGATGTAAATACTGTGACAGCAGCTGATTTTACAGTGGAGTGTAATATTCCCTAGGAAATGTGGAATAAGTTTGTTGAGTAATACAAAGACACCATTGAACCCAATGAGACTATGATTAATAAGTTTCATGATGAGTTTAAACTGGAGGTTGAAAGAGTTGTCCAATCAGAAAACTCAGTCTTATAGGATAAACAATATGAAAACATCAAGATATCAACTATTCAATATAAATATAATTTAAACATATATGTATATATATATTTTAATTCATATTATATGATTAATTTTATAATTAAACATTAAGATTGCTTTTGCCTTTGATAATTGAAACCTAAAATTTCCTTACAATAATTTTAATTGATAAAAGCTTAATAGTTTTTTTAATAATATAAAATATATTTAAGATGCTTATTTTATATTATTTTTTCTTCACTATCCGTTTTGTTATAGATGTTGCAACAATCAGTGTTAAACAAATCTTATGAATAAATATATTAAAAAATTGATGTTTTGTATTAATCTTTTTATCTTGAATGTGTAATAATAAAAACACAATTATTTGTATATAATTAATTTAAGTTGTATTAAAGTTTAAGTTTTGAATGTAAAGCTTATTAGTTTGCTATAATAACGAGGAATCAAAACCCCAAAACCCTTTCAGTAGTTTGATTGAGTTTTTGATTGATAAAAGTAGACTATTAGTGCATACTTTATTAGGGTTTTATTGGGGTTTATGTAGGGGTTTAATGTTTAAATATTAGTATTTTAAGTGAGTAT
>ARYC01015824.1:0-10873 GCA_000711775.1 Oxytricha trifallax
TTTAATTCATAATTTTACTATATTTCTTTAATTATATCGTTTCTCATTGAAAAATTCCGAAACTATATGAATAGATTTAATATTTTAATAAATGTTTATCAATTAAAGATAAAATTAATTTCTAATGCTTTTTAAAAGAATAAAACTTTATTAATGAAAGTGATATTCTAGTTGACAATTTTATATGCTTAATACATAACATATAATTATTTAATTTAAATTTTTTAATCTTTTTAGCATACATAATTAAATATAACAATAATTGAAACAAATTTCTTATAAATACTTTACTAAATTTAAATTAATTTATTATTCTATTATATTATAATATAATATAGTTTAATAATATTACTCCCCTATTTTAAAGTTGTAGTTTATTTAATAGAATTTTATAATCATAATTATAAATTAAAAATTAAAAATAAAAATAAATAAGGTATTTATTATTAAATTATAAATCTATTGAAGATTAATTCAAAAAACGGGGTTATTAAAACAATTACATCTCATGAGTCTGTAAATTTCATATTAACTTGTTTTAAATTGTAAGCTTTAACTCCATTCATTTATTTTTATAAAATACATTAAATTTTAAAGTATTTTATAGAAGGATTTATTATATATTTATAAATTATTATCATAGCAAGTAAAATTAATTTTTTTATAAATAGAATTATAACTCAAGATATGTCGATAATAATAAATTTCAGACAAATCTATAATAAACTTTAAAAAGTAAAATATAAAAAGCAAATTATTAATTATTATTATTAAAATCTACGAGTAAAAATAATATTAAGATTAATTTTAGTAAAAAAGGTTTAAATAAAATATATAATTTGCCTTATATAATTGCTTAAAGTTTATTCATTAATTTGAAGTTATAGTGATTATCTAAATAGAATTTATTTTATTATAATTTGATTTTAAATTTAAATTAAAGAATCATAGAATTTTTTCAGATTGCTTTATATTAATTTTTGTTGATTTGTGGACAAGTCAATTTACATTAAGAAATAAAAAGATGCACCTATTTGGGAGCTTAGTATGAACATTGTTTCAGAATTCAAAAATCTAAGTTGAATATTTTGACCGACTTAAAATCCCTATTTATCATTATTACTTGAAATCAGGAAGTTTATTAGACTATAAATATTGAAAGAAAAACGTATGAATATGGAATGTTAAGTAAAATAATTAAAAAAAATAATAATCAAAAGAATTTTTGGTAGTTATAATTGATAAAACCTTAAAAAAATATATATTTTACTTGTTCAAAAGATAATTTAAAATCAGCTGGTCTTTACTTATGGGAACTATTTTATCTTATCTCAAATATAATGATGGAATTTATTTAGATTGGCGAAAATAAGACAACTAAAACTACTTATATAAAAAACTACTGAACCTACAAAAGTTTAACAACTATTTGTTTACTTTAGATATCAGAAATTTGTGCTTGCTTCTCTTAGAACTTGAAGTAGAAATTAGGAGAGCATCTACTCAGACAAGAATATTTTTAATTAGTTTCAAAATTCAAATGTTTTGTTTAAATAATAACAAAATATTTCAAAAATATGAAAGTTATCATTTTTATATAATTCTTTATTTTAAGATAACTAAAACTAACTAACAAATTAAAGTTTTTGTAGATTTCTTTAATAATTAATAAAACATAAATAACAATTTCACCATTTGAAGTATTGATGATCATTATTGTTAAAAAAATAGAATTTCTAGATATAAGGCATTATTAGTTACAACCATTTAATTTTAAATAATATATTTAATTATTGCATAAATATAGATTTTAGAAATGAGTATTAAAACTCTAAAATCCTTTAGCAGTTTATATAATTTGTGACTAAAAAAAAGAGATAAATAATGCATGATATATAGAGTCTTAAAAGGGATTTTTTATTAAAAAATAGTATTATTAGCTAGTATTAAATAGAATTTTTGAATTTCACACAAACATGTACTTAGAAATATGCGGCAGTTCTGTAAATTTTATGTTTTTAAGGTATTTTAATTGTATATATTGTTTTTTTAGTATTCTTTGCCTCCTAGATGAATTTAATGGATTAAATCTTTGAGACGTCCATTATTTTTCTAATTCTCCAGATGTAATTTGATTTACTGTTTAAATATTTTACTCTATATAATTTTTAGTGTTGATGTAAATGTATTTCAAAAGTCTCTTTATGTCTAGTTACATTTTTCTTTAGGAAAATTTCTTGAAAAAATATTTGAATTTATAAAATTGTGTCTTTTACTAATTTGAAATCAAATATATTTTACTATATAGGGTTCACTTATAACTTAAGATATAAAAAAACTGGCATTTAATTTTACTTAATGAGAGTAAAACATCTAATTGTAGAGAGAAAAATTAATTTGATAAGCATGAATAAAGTTATATACGGTATATAGGTAACTAAAAACTAAAATAAATGGAAATATAAGCAATGCAAGAGCTGGCTTAAAGAAACAAATTGAGATCCAAAAATCCTTAAGAGAAAAAAAAGCTAAATCTTTTTAATAATAATTAAATAACTACCGACATAAACTTAATTGTAGACCTATTTAAGTATGCGTTTATAATCTGCATTTATCAATTTAATTAAATCAAATAAGTGAGGGTTTTCGGGTCTTATGATTCGAATCAAAATTAATACTATATATAAACAATTTCAACGTAAAATCTCATAGTTCAATTAAGACACGAAAATTGGGGTTAAGAATAATTAAATTAATAATGAACTTTTATTTGCTTAAAAAGTTATAATGTTTGGGCTCATAAATAAACTTTTTGCTCGATTAATTGTCGCTATGAATAATCCAATCAGGGTGTGTAAATTTTATTTCAGCCTAATTATATAAAATTTCAACAAATGATTATTGATATAATTGTTCTTAACTCCATAATTCCTGTCTTAATTTATCAATGAGGTTTATATCAACATTTTTACAAAATTGATAAATGGTATAACTCTTAGTTATTGAAGGGAATAAACTGAGTCTAGAGAAAATGCTCAATGAAATATGATAAATTTTAGATGAAATTTTATCTTCCTTGTAAATTAAATTAATTAATAACTTAACTTATTTATTATTAGCTCAAAGAAGGAAAGATAAATGATTATATAAATTAAATTACTTCAAAAGCATATATAATAATTATTTAATAACACAAAAATTTATGCATTTTATTTAAATTTATTCATAGAATAAATAATAATTATTTATTATAAATCAAATATTATTTTTTAATTTAATTTTTATTTTATTTAGGGAATATAGTATCACTTAATAACCCTATATTTTAATAGAGTTTTTATCATTTGATTAATTATTTATTAATTTGAAATATTAATAAATAATTATTAATAAAAGCATATTGAGGTTAATTCTAATTAATTGACCTCTCATTTTAATATTAAGTTAAACCATCAATCTAAGAATTGACTTAGAAGTATCACATTAATTGACATTGTAATTCGTGATTTATTTGACAGTCATGAATTAAACAAAAAATAATAAAAACACCATACTCTCAACTTTTCTTTTTTTTAATCGTTCAATGATAGAAATGCTATGATATCCAGAAACCACGACGATAAAGTCAAAAGATTTTGAATTCTGAAAAACATTGAAAAATCATATAACTGTTTCCGGTCTCATCATTTCTGATAAAATAGCTTTCACTGTGGAATCCTTAGCATTCAATAATTTAGTTAATTATTATATTTTTAGTTTTCTGGTCATTTAATTTGCTTTGTGCTTTGCGATACCTTTATCTTAATATCTGATATTAAATTATCAAAATTATTTAGATATCACATCATTTACTTGAATTTTATAATTGCTCTGCTTACTTATGTCGTGTAATAATTTTAATATTAATCTTGGAAACCGCAATTCAAGCGATAGACCTAAAAACTCCCGATATACCACAGCAGTTTTTAAGTATGTAAGAAAGTTCCAAACAAATATTAATAGAAATGATAATAAATTAATGAGTTTTAAACTGATGCCAAAAATAATATCGACAGTAGAATTTAATATAATAAATGCAATTATTTGATATTAATATTAGAAGAAAAGTCCTTCATGATGTTCTAGAGTTACAACCCACTAAAACATCCCAACTTATATATTATATAACTTATTACAATACTTAACTTTAATGAAATTAAAACTATATCTTTGTATTTTAACTTTGATATATACAAATTAAATAAAAATTATTCCCAAATACTGTTAGCCAGGTGATAATTAACATGAACTTAAACTTTTTGCAGGCATCTCCATATAGTAATACTTTTCACTAGGATCTTAAAATAAATAATTGGTTTGTTTCTATAATTTATATAGTAATTTACAATTGATCAAACAAAATAAACTTTATATTTTGATAATATAATATAATAATAAGTAAAACAAAATTCAGTCACAAAAAATATTTTAATCAATTTATGAGTCAGCCAAATATAAAAGTATAAAGCAAAAACATAAATGTCTCAATTAATGAAATAAATAGTAAAGTCAATTACACTCGAGCCAAATACAAGATCAGATCATATATATCATAATAGATTGAATAGTTTAAAAGTATTATAAATTTCAGTTATCAAATATGTTATCCGAAAATGAGTTTTTAAATTATGAAAAATACTAGTTACTCTGATTAACATTAAAATCTATTAAAAACATTAACTCTTGCCAAATTATATACGGATTAAGGTACTTTTAAAATTTGTTAAGTGGTTTTGGAACTTTAATCACTTAAGCAAATCTGGGTAAGAATTTCATCTACTAATCTTGATTCATTTCACAAAAATATACTATGCTTGTGTTGATTTGCCATAAATATACTGATCTGTTCTATAAAATATCTCGTTTTTTAGGGGGAAAATTAAATAGTAATTTATAAAATTTTTATTTAAGATTGCTAATTAATCATCACTAAAATCATAATATATAAATAGTTTAATTTTTTTAAAATTATTATAATATTTGGGAGGAGAAGTTTCCTGCCCCAAATGCTTAATGAAATTAAGAGATGAAAATTTTAAGCCCCAAAAAGTAGTTTCCACTCCCTTCATAAGCTTCCTGCTCGATACATAAAATAATTTGATTTAAATAAATTTCTCGCTATCTTTACCCTCAAATATGATATTATTATTCATATTTGAAAATGCAATTATTTTAATATATTAATAAAATTTCAAATATTTTTGGAAAATCACATTAATTTTAATAAAAATTTTGTTTAAACATAGTTATTTTTGTAATAAGACAATTGAAAATTTCAACCTTAAAAATTATGATTTAAAATTAGCTTAATATATGGTTATGGTAATATAAATTTCTTTTATATTTTTTTTTAGTAATTTATTGCAAAATAATGAAATTTGAAAATTGAGTGAAGGATATTCATGATGTTTTATATATAAAATAAAGTGAATTACAAAATTAATCAATAATAAGAGCAAGAGAAATAGTAGCAATAGCAAATGTAAATCTATACAAAAATGTTTCATCTTCTTCTTGATCCTCATCTACATCGTATTCATCACCAATATTGACTTCCTGTCTATGACATCTTGAGCTACCTGTCTGTTGACACTTTCAGTCTTAATAGGTGCAACACCTGTAAAAATAAAATGCTAGATATATTTTTTGTAACTTACATCAATGTTGAATGACACAGAGGTTTCGATCAGACATTTTTCCATTTTTTAATGTATTTGATTAATTTATAATTTAATTTCAGTTTATTTCCAAAAAAATATTATGATTCCTCCCCATATATATCTTTCTGCGTATAATTAAAGAGTTATTGCAAAGTGTACCCAACATAGCCTCTTGCATATATCAAGTTTAGATCCATATCGTATTTTTATAAAAAAGCTGAGGTATAATAAAATATTACTTTAAAAATCATGATTCAATACTTCAAAATAGATTTATAATTGTTTTTGTTTTTTTTAAATCAGATTTTATTTGAAAATATGAAACCTTCTTAAAGAAGAATTTAGAATTATAATTATATATAATTTTCAACTTTAAAAGTAATATTAAATATAAAAAAATGGTTTAAACTGTAAAAGTTGTATTAAGTTAAACAAAATCAAAAAGTATTAGTAAAAAATAAAAACTTAAATCAGTACTTAAATGCTTATTTTAATTAAAAATTAAGGAAAATCTTATATTAAATGAGCAGTTAAAACTTATCAGAAAATTAACTTGATTCTGTGATTTATTATACTTCCTAAAGTTTGATAAAGAAGTCCTTTTTGAATATATTCGGCTTCTGTGTATTTTGATATCTCAGGTGAGATGGTTGTTCCAGTCACATAAATAAAGCTGTTTTCTGAATCTATTGTTAAAGATGAAGTTTATAAATTAGTGTTAATTAAATGTTATATTATAAGATTTATATACAATATAAATTTTTTAATTTAAATGTAAGTTTTAGTTCGAATGATTTCGTTGCCAATTTGGTTGAATCAAGAGGAAAAGCACTATTGCAAATAATAGCTTAAAATTTAATATGCTTTGATATCTAATTTATATTGAATTCTAGTTTATTTTTATATTCTATAGTTATTTTAAAACCTTTGAAATTAATACCTTGACAGTATATCACTAGGAGTTTAATTTTCTAAAACAGTCACCATATTATTATCAATTAATGAAGATTATCTGTCATAAATTAAATTATAAATATTTAAATTTAATATCATTTGTTTCCGAGGATGAAGTATTGCTACCTTTAAAAAATTTAATTAATTTTTTATAAAAAAAAGCATTCAAATAAATAATATAGATATAAGAAATAAATTAATTTCAAAAATAATCAACAATGCTTGAAGTATGATATAGAGCATCCTGTTTATTGCAAATAAATTATTGATTAATTATTTTTTTTAAAATAATATTTATGAAAGTCTTTTTTGTGGTAATTACTTAAAATTTTACGAAAAAATTAATAAATGTATAGGTAAAAATTCTAAAATTAGCCAGAATTAAAAAGTTTTTGATATTTATTTATATAAGTTAAGCAATATTATTATTAATTGAATTAATGTTTTACAATCAAAGTATTTTAAGCAAACTCACTTTGTTTATTATAAAATTTAAAGTGTGTTATTTTTTCTTTCTATTCACTAAAAATACTTACTGCAAAGATTTTTGAATCTAATTATAATTTGCTCCCATAATTAAATTTGAAACTCTGTTAAATTAAAAAAAAAATAATACTTCATAAACTGTAAATCTATTCTGTAAGCTATAACTTCTAAACTATAAATACTATAAAGGTAATGCGTTGTCTATATGTTTGCATATTTTTAAATACATTGTCAGAGTAATTTATAGTTGGAAACGAGAAGAAAACAATTATAGTAAATTATTTGGATATATATATCTTATTGTACCAAAGGGATATTATAAAAAAAATGTCTCGAAAAAAATAAACTCCAACCTTGAAGATATAATTTTTCATATAAAAAAGTGGAGTCTCTCAGGGATTTATTAAGGCTGCTTTATTTTATCATTAGAAAATTAACTTTTAGTTCTCTATTTTAATCTTAACGGGGCAAAAAATATTGTTATTAAAAATAAAGGATATTAAAGCAAGAGATTGAAAAAATTTTATCATGATGTAAAGTAAATATTTACAAATATACCAATAAAATTTTTGTAATTTAAAATTTATTATATTCTAAATTTTATTGTACATATTTTTACATGACTTTTTTCAATAAATTTATATCTAATTATGAAATAGAGTTCCATTCATGCTGAAATTTATTTTATTGGTATTATATAAATAACTTATTTTTCAAATCAATTGCGCTATTTCAATAATTTTCCTTTATATTATTTGATAAAGGACATATTTTACTGACTTATAAATTAATTATTTATAGAAGATTTATTATAATGGACTTAATTTTTATTATTTTAATCATAAGACTAAATGTCTATGGCTTAATAACTTCTCTAAGTAATTGAATAAGAGGATTTATTATCGATCAATTATCTTTAAAATAGGAAAAATTATTTAAATCAAATAAAGCAACGTAACATATTTATATTTAATTAGTTTAATGCATAAATGGGAGATAACTTTTCAATAAATGCTCAAAACCTCTCTAAATTAACAACGACTTTTGATAATAAAAGAAGATGGTAAGTAAATAAATCTCATTAAAAATTACACAAAAATACTTTGAATATATTTGCCATCAGTGAAAGTAAAGTAATACCTACATTTTCAAGTCAATTAAAGTTTTTACGATTTTAATCAGCGAACCCAGATATCTTATATTCATTCACAAAAAATACGAATACAGTAAATTGCCTCCGATACCTTAAATTATCTGACTACTTGTCTTGCTTCGCAAGAATAGAAAGATTTTGGAAAAGTCAAAAATAAATTAAATAAATATCGGTAAAATACTTTAAAAATAGGTAAAATTGAGAAAAATTAATACAGATAAAAGACTATTTATTTATAACTGTAATAAATTTAGCAAGCACATTACTAGTATTTAATTTAAAATACTATTATATTTAAATGAAAATTAATAATTTGCGTTTAATATATTCATGTTCACTATATTATGACGTTTGCTAATGAATAAGTGCCATTACTTTTCTTGTTTCTCTTTAGCATAGTCATACCTCCCTAAACTTAGCAAAATTATGAGCAACCTAATACCACTCTTCTCAATAGCTCCCAATATGTTCAATTGTATTACTTTTCTTGCTGAGATGATAGAGTCAACATGCCCAAAACTTCTACCTAAGGGAGTATTTCAGCTATCGATAAAGTTGTAATATTGAAGATTTCTGTACTTGGTCTTTTATCATCATTCATCAGCAACATCTGCTGCTAATCCACCAACTTCACCAATCATAATCATGCTTTAGTCCTCTGAGTCTACGACGACAAATAACTGAAGTTTTCACAGTCAGTGTATTTCTTAGCCTCAGCCATCAAAACGTAAACTCGCAGGTTCAACTATGTGGTATCTCTCTTTTTTATAACACCACCTTCCATCTTTGTTCCGTAGGCAATGGGTTTTTCAGTAAGAAAGTACCCTATAAACAATTTACTTATTATTATTATATGTGAATTTTTTGAAATTAAAAATTATGATTAACTTAAATTAAAACTGAATATAATTAGAAATTTACAATTAAAAATGGATCAGAGAGGTTTCAGAGCCAAGCAGTATCAGTAAGTAATGAAATTGACAACAATATCCTTATTTCTTATACTTTTTCTTATTTATTTACACTAATATTATGTTACAGATTTAAAGTCAATACTATCTCAAACCAAATGATGAGAAAATAAAATTGAATATTAGTAATTAGCACAAAATATAATGCGTAAATCGCAAATATAGAAGAAAGTAATACAAAACACATAAAACGCTAATAATCCTAAGCTTGTACAAATATACACCATTCACAAATACTAATTCTGCTTCGCTCAAATAGAATGATTTTGAGAAATCTAAATAAATAAAAAACAATCATAGTAATAAATATGAACAGTTAGATATTTTACAAACAAAAATTGTAAAAGTGCTCTATATACTTAGACATTTTTTTAAATTATCTCTAATATTATCTGCAATTATCAATTAATGACTGTTTTTTGTATTTTTGATTTATAATATTTCCTATTCTTTTGTATTTTAGCAATAATGAAAATGGGAGGGAGATTACATAGTAATTAATTGAAAAATAATGGTAATAATGTTTTACGTGTTCATCAGTCTTACCATAACAGATAACCTTTGTGTCCTACTTAATGAGTAATTGAATCTAGTTACTAGGTGCTTAGACTCCACAAATGTTGAAAACTTATATCAAAATATTTTTGTTCTTGGTAAGTAAGTGCCTAATCAGTAGACAGAAGTTTTTTATAACATATTTATTCCTTAAATTAATTATTTTAATAGTATCACTATAATTTTAATTTACAAAATATCAAATTCGTGCCAGTTATAAATAAATAGTCTTTTATCGTATTAATGTTTCTCAATTTTACCTATTTTTAAAGTATTTTATCGATAATACCATAATTATTCACTCATACATAATAAAAACTAATAATCATAGAATTCTCTTTATTTTTCCATTTTTATCACTGATACTTATGATTTAATTTATATTTATGTAATTATTGGCAGTTTGTATTTCTTAAAATTAATATATTTTACAATTGTTTTTTATTTTATCAATAAATTGTATTAAAGTTTCTAAAAATAAATATTTTTCAAATAAATCTTTTAAATTTTCTATTAATAAAAAATATAGTATTAAATTTAAACTTTTTTAAGATAAAGATATATAAAGTCATTTTGTGGTTAATAATACATAAAAATAAAATATATATTGAGTGTTCTTATAATTCATTATTTTAAAAAAAAAGAAAATCTAGAACATAATTAATAAAAATTAATAGATCTAAGTAAAAATTCATACAATTCTCAATTCTTCAATTTCATTTAATTTATTTAATATAATTCAAAATAAATTAATTATTTACTTAATATTTCTTTATTCTATAAAAAAAAGAATATTAATAGGAATTTAGATTAAGGATGTACTTTAAAAATAAAGAAAAATAAATTTAATTAAGGCATTAATTAAATTTTACTAAGTCATAAATTAATATAAATTTAATAGTCTAATTTTATACCTTCATTCAATAATTAATATCTCCAAAAAATTATTAAAAGTAAAATATTTTAAACCAGTGATATAACAAATTAAAAATAGCTAGAATTATAATATTCTTAACAAATTATACAAGTAAAATTGCTTTTCAAACAATATTTAA
>ARYC01015827.1:0-10622 GCA_000711775.1 Oxytricha trifallax
AAATATCATTCTTAAAAGCAATACTCTGCGAGGAGAAGAAAGCTTTTAAAAACAAAGAAATCAAACTTATTGAAATACCTTACTACCCAGAGATTTCAGTAACAAATCTCTACGAGGATGCAATGGAAGATGAGGAAGTGGTTATTTACCTTCCTAGCAAGAAGTAACTCTCAAATAAGTTACCTGAAAGAAACTTCTTCTTTGGTGTTCTTGGTACAATAAAAGAGGATTATTTGAGAGAAATTATAGGAGAAGGTCATAAGAAACGCTACTCTATTTCTCCTGAAGATTAAAAGAAGCAAGGCATACTAATAAGCGAGACCTGGCTCGTGGAGCTTAAGAAGCATCCCTTCCTCTCTAGTAAGCTTAGATTCATAACTTTGTAGGGAAACCTGGGACTGGTATATTCCTAATAAAAGAGCATGCAAAGGTTCACAGAGAGAGAAAGTCTCAAACCATTCATTAAGTTCGCAAGAGACTTTATAATGAAGTTTTAAAGCCTGATGAAATGAACATAGATGCTGGTACAAAGATAAGAAATATGGGTCCTAGTTAAACACCAGAGGGAGAAAAGAAAGAGAAGCCTAATCCTTTTATGGGATAATTTAATATGTGAAATAATTCATTCATTTAAGTCTAACATTTATTAATAAACATTCATTCTTCCTTTCCTTGCACATATCGTAGTCTAGTCTTTCCCCACTCTCTTGCAACTACTCTGTATTAAGTCTACTGTGTCAATTGGTAGATCATGCATAAGGTGATACAGCAAGAGTTTCTTGTAGTGAGTCTTAATCTAACTCCAATAGAATTCGATTCCATTAAACTAAGGACTGTAATGAACATTATACACAGGAGTTATGTTTAAGTATTCATAAGCTTTCTTAGACTCCTTAGTCTTATGAACTGAGAGGTTATCAACAAACAGGATGATCTCTTGATCGTTGTACTTATCTCTTTGCTTATGTAAGAATTCTATATACTGCTCTCGTTTAATAGAGCGAGGATTAATAACAAAAGTTTCTAAGCCTGATACCAGCTAAAATTGCGTGAGTGAAAACCTTAACCTTTTAGTCATACACTTCTATATTATCGTACTTCTTGTACCAAGACTTATTAATAAAGGTGTTGAACGTAAAGACAGCTTCATCAGCTTGTATGAACTTGATGTTATTATCAATAGACATCTGCATTTAATCATATATATAGTTTAAATTATTACTATAAATTGGCAGAGTAAAGTCAATCACTCTCTTCACTCTGTTGACAGTCTTGAAGGTTATAGCATTCCTTCAATAAATATTTGCGATAGTCTATGGTGAGATATGCATGTCAGGAAACTTGCGATGAAACATCACAGCTCGCTAGTCAAGTGGGAAATGTGCCCAATACTTAAGAGTCTTAGAAAGAAATCGCAGAGATATTCAATATGCTGCTAAGAGAACTTTTATTTTCTTACAGGATGTTATCAAGAACCAGAATTGAAATGCTAAACAGCTAGCAAGCATGATACCTTACAGTTGAAGCACTCTTACACAATAGCTTAGCAATCGCACAATAATTCATCACTGGTTTGAGTTATTCTATATTAATACTTGCACCATACCTAAGCTTAAGCAGTAAATCTAAATATTTCTCATCATAAATAGACCCCAAAAATCGTTATTTTCTATTTCTCATTATGCTAACTAGTCTAATTTCTCTACTAACCCTAATAAAACCCCAACTCTACCTTACTAATCAAAGAACTTATAAACCTCACTAAGGGGTTTTGGGGTTTTGAATGCTCTACATTTCTTGATATGCCGAGACAAAATCTGCTGACAATGAATATATCTTCCAGCAATTTTAAATATAGCTGCATTTTACATAATATTTTATCTTGTAAGTTATTATGATAAATTTCTCTCTTTATTTATTCAATTGATGAGTTTTAAACAAGTCATTTCCTTGACACACGCACTAACACTCGAATTTAAATTTATTTTATTAAATAAGTATGGTTACTAAATATTTTATCTTCAGACTATCATTCATAAAGACCCTGAGGTATTAAGACTAGAGCAGAAATTTCAGTACCTTGATTAGTCATTTACAAAAATATAAATGAAATTATAGAATTAAACTATGAAAGCTTTGCAAATATACCCCAATATCCTTTTATTACAAGCTCAATTTCATAAAGCAAATTACATGAAAATAAGGATAATGAAAAGCAAAAGTAATCAATTAGTAGCTCATCTTAAATATCCAATTTTTGGCTTAAAAAATTAAAAATTTAAACTTAAAGTACAGTTATGTTTATGAATACCAATTTTTCTAAAGTGTTATGGAAAAAAAGCAACTTTAAAATGAAACATAAGACAACAATAAATTTATAAGAATAGCAATTAAAAAATGATGAGTGGTTCAAAAACTGTCGACCCAGGCAATATCTATTACATTAAAACGACTCAGCAATAATCAATTAGAATAAACATGAGAAATCGACTTTTATGGATGAAGACTAGAATGCACTGAATAACTAGTCTTATTGTACAAATACTCAAATCAATAAACTAAACAGCATAATTTCGATAGTACTTAAAAATGAGAATGCTCAAAAGTCAATTTTTAACTCTCAATTTCAAACAATCTCACACTATAACAGAGATAACCAATTAATTTTTAAAAGTCTTATCAAAATGATGAAGATGCAGAAGAAATAATAAGTGAAATATAAACTTTGAAAATTCTACTAAAATCTAAAGAAGTATGAAGAACGAGTTAAAGTGATAGACTTTGTTACTATAAGAAATCACAAAAGATCCTGTAGACACCAGAACACAAATATAATGATTTATTGGTTAATCTAGGATGCTAAACTGCTAAAACATTATGATCAATTAATAGATATTTTACCATTTTACTACAGAAAAGGAGTGTTTGTATGTGATTTAACTAATAGACTTAATGGAAAGCAAGTTATTATCAAGGGTGTTGATAGGAATCTTAAGAAAATGACCTCCATTTTTGCTAATTTAAAATAAACGAGAAAACATATATTAAAACTTTTCTTTTATTTGAAATTATAATTCTTTTAAAAGCATTTCTTATATTATTTTTGTTTTATTGTAAACTTAAACATAAAATTTAGTATAAGTCGATTTAGACACTTGACTGTTTTTTTCAGAATTTTTATATTTGATCTTTAATTCTTAATATCATAAAAATTTTTTATGAAAAAATTAATAAAAAATATATTAATAATATAAATATTTAAACAATATTACAAATCTTAACAAAATCCTAAACTATTTTAAGATAATTTTCAAAGTTTAGCCCAAGATATCTATTGGCCTAAAAAAGTGTGATTGATGGTAGCTCTGATGTGATATGGGGCTCTCTTGATGATATTTGGCACTGGCACTTCAGCGAGATTAGTCCTTTTGATCAAACTTAGAAGCAGCTACAGGAATAATAAAATTAACTCAAATAATAAAAATTAAGATCAAGTGAAGAAATTAGATATTAAATTAGTTATATAAGGAAAGAAGGATGACAGGTAATATATTGTTCGAATATTAGACACATATTGCCTTCAAGATCATCTTAGAATACTAATCAAATTATGGAAAGAAGAAGCTTTTTTTAATGAACAGCATATTAATCTAAAAATCTTATTGATACTTAAAATACATACATAGTATGAACTCCAAATATTGAATCAAAATCCTCTCTGACTTCTAACAATGAATCAATATAAAGCTTTAATTCTATGTTGCCTAGAGACAAATCTTATGCCATACAACACCTTTTAAAATCCTCAATGTTAAACTACAAAAAGTATTAAAACTTACCTCTCTACTCAAATGGCTTTAGAACTGCAAGAAAATATTCTAGAAAAGACAGTTAAAGATACCATGGTTAAACTGGCAATAACTCTCTCATTAGAAACAATATGATGAGTTCTCAAAAGTGTAGAGACATTTCAAACATTAATTCACCGATAGCTAAAGACTAAACTGGAAAACTCTACTGCTATAATACTTTGAAATCTAATGCTAAAATTACTAATAATAACTTTAATTTTCTAAGCATTAACCACAGATTGTTGAGTAATTATGAACACTTGATGATGAATGATAATATGATAAGTGAAGTGGGCAATGGCTCTTTAACTTAAAGTAATCCAGTTATTTATCAAAAGAGCTTGAATATAAAGACATATGCAGGGATCCATTTAGCAATTGAGTCTTGCTTGGGGAACTTTTTAATTTCTTATAGAAAATTACTATTCATAAGATCATCCAATCAAATTTAAGGGTATGAATAATTATCAACAATTAATATTGATAATACAAAGCAATAAAAACATTGCAAATATAAATATTCTTACTGTCAGAAGGGAAAAAATAATAAATAAAAATGATTTAAGTAAAAACTGAAAAATTATAATCTTATGCTTTGTTTTTTTAAAAATGTTATAATATTCAATTGATATTATGACGTCATTAAATTTATAGTATTATATTTTTATTAAAAAAGTAATTTTTATTTGTAAATTTTAAGCAAAATTTATATTTTTTTGTTTAGAAATTCTAAAAACTAAAAATGCATTGCGAATTATTATTTATGGAGAAAAGAAAATGTGACTTGTAAAACTTATTAATTAATATATAAATTTCGATTATCAATATTGTTGAGTCTTTTTTGAATACCAAACCACGATCGATGAATAAAAAGAAAACGTAGGAAAAGTCTTTTCTCTGATTAGATAAAGACGAAGAGACTTCCTTCAAGACTCCTATCTGAAAAATTTCTTGAAAGTATTTTAAAACGTGATAAATAGTTGATTTATTCAATCGTGTTCTACTTAAAACTCAGCTATCCGAGTGCTATTCCAATTAAATATTACCTATTGCAACAGCAAAATGAAGCAATATGAGTCCTGCAGTTGACAATCATACCTAAAATCTATAATTACCATACTCTTGGGGAGAAATTAGGATGTTAAAAACTTTTATTTTAAACTACATTAGATTTATAAGAATATAAGCAAGTTTGGCTCTCAAAATAACGTTGTGGATAGCTTATTAGAATTTAGAAAAGAAATTTCTAATGGCAGCTTATTATGCGAGATTGTTCAAACAGTTTTTAATATATAAATTACAGGAATCTTTAAAGATTCAAAGACTGAGTCCTCATCAGTCTCAAATATTAGAAAAAGTCTAGAAGTCTTAAGGAAATAAAATAAAATGAGTTAGAAGTTCACTTTGGCTAAATAAGACTTAAACGAAGCGTAGATGAATATAGTGATAAGTATTCTCTAAGATTTACATGTTGATTTGATGAACTTGCTCCTAGAAAGCATAGTCCTTATTATTTCATTGATGGTCCACATGTAGGTGATTCTTTCAAGGAAGTTAAACTTATCTCAATCAAAAAATCTAGAACACAAATTAGCTTAAGAAATTTTATATTTTAAAAGCAGTCAGCTTAAAAAAGCAGTTTGGGATAAATAAGAGCTTTCATAACCCAATCAAGGAAATTAAGGAATCTCGACGATTAATAAAAGTGAAGAGTTTGGTGGAATGATTAATAGAAAATTTCAAGAAATTTCTTCACTTTAAAATAAAGTCAACCAAATCATTTTAGAAAGCAAAAATTAAGATAGCATGCAAGTTCCAAATATATCTTAAAATCATGATAAATAGGGTATCAGCACTCCAAGCATATATTTTCTCAAATAATATAATAGAATATAATATTTAAGTCAAGTTTCTTATCATTCCCAAAGTCAAGAAAGAAAGCCAAACTTTGAAAACTTTCTTAGCAAAAAACTCTAAAAAGAAGTTATGAAGTTTGTGGGCTTTAGAAACAGCTCAAGACTACCACAATTTATTTCTACCAAGTATATGCAAGAGTAAGACAAAGTTTAATGATAAAAATTTCAATCCATTCATTAAAAAATTAAAGCCCAAGAATCTGATCCTAGAAGATTACTTAGAGAATGACTTAAAAGAAGAGAGGTAAGCTAATCTGTTATAAAATTTCAAAATTGATAGTACTAGAGATCCGAGATTTGAAATGCCTTAATAAACTTAATCCAATAATTATGAAAAGCGCTTATCCAACATTGAATTCAACTAAATAAGCTCATAATTCTAATAAAATTAATGAACTTGCTTGTTCTACCATAGAAAACTGATCTTACTTCTTTAAAATATTGATGATAATTAGATTATATTAAATATATATATATAAAATTTACATATATTTTAAATTAAATTTTCTTTATACTCAGTAACACCAGCTAGATCTCCCTTAAATTTACGATCTAGAAGCTAATTGATTGAATTTGATGGTGGCTCCCATAGAAAACGACCCTGCATGATCTCAATTATAGATTATGAAATTTCTAATACATATTATTATTTATTTTTTTGAATATTTCAAATATCTATGTGAAATATATTATTATAATTATGAAAATGAAGAGCACAACAAAAATAGGAATACTTTCAATTAAAACAAAAAGAATAAGATAGCACAGTTGTTAAGAGAATCCATTGGTATATAATAAATTTTAAAGAGTATCTTTAGTGAAAAAGATCCAGTATTTAATTTTAGAGATGAGTAAGTTTCAAAGTTTAAAATAAATTTCTCGAATATTTTCTGTCAATACCATGTTTATAAATTTTTCTTGTATATCCTTCTATTATGGAAAATAGTTTGATAACTGGAAAACCACAAATTATAAAATATTCAAATACAATCTAAATTCAGTGCAAGATGCTTAAAAAATATTAAGAAAAATTTCTTAAAATTTTAAAATGAAAAAAGTAAGAAAAGCTTATATAAAATTAACATGATTTTATAATTTAATTCCATTGTATTTGTTTTACAGCGATGAAGAAATTCACAATGGAAAGAACTAATAATAATTTTCTAATTGCTTCGAAATCTTAGATAAGCTTAAAAAAACAAAGTTATATTTAGGGGCAAAAGAAGTGAAAAAGATAGATAAACAAAAAAGGGATTATATTCTTAATAAGTATTATGTTTTTTAATATAATGAATCGTATAATTTCCTAAAGTTATATTCATGATAATTTGATTTAAAATAGGAACAATAAATATAAAGTATTTATGAAAATTATATAAAAATCTTAGCAAAATAATAAAAACATAACATTTTCTTAGTTAAAATCTTTCAAGCTATGATTATATCTCATTTATCCTTTATTTTACAGTATTTACAATGATTTATTTTATTAATTATATTATTGAAGTCTTATAATATATCGATTATTTTCATAAAACACTATTCTGATTATTTTCCTATGCATCCCAACCTTTCTCTTGAGTATTTCTTACTTCCACTCTCTTACTTAACAGATTAAGTGGTTATTACCTATTTTTAAGTTAGAATAGAGCCATCTAATAGAGTTAATTTAAATAGTGTTGAGGTTTTGATTAAAGTTTTATTGTTAAGCTTTCGCTTTCTCTGTTTAGAGAGGTTAGTTTTCTCATATTTAGTATCAATATTCTTTTCCAATGCTGCTCGCTTGCGAAAAAGCTGATTTTTGTGTTGTAGAAGATCTGATTCAATAATATAGGGTTATTCAGGAAGCATTTGGCATACTCTAGAAGAAAGAGGCTGCAATCATAGGCATTTTCCTGTTTTTCCAATCTTGGAACATGAAAAGGCGTGTTAGAATCATTTAGTAATGTCCATAAAAGTTATGAATTGGAGAAATACTTTTCATATTGATCTTTTCTGTCTTCCAACTTTTGTCTAGATATTCTGGCTGCCTCCTTATACTGTCTGAGAGCTTTAGCTATTGTAGAAGAATTTTCGCTTCCCAAAGAATCAAAATAAAGTAAATAAGCATGCCATCATCTACGTTTGCTGGTTTCTTATAAAATTTAATTTTATAAGAAACCTGGAAATTAACCAAACAAACCTGCCTCTTTCGTATTTTGATCGTTTGAGCTTTTATTTTAGCCTGCACCTTCATCAATTTCCATCATTTAATCGTCATGTTCTTCGTCATAGTTGTTTGAATATTCGTTATGATCACTATCATCTTCTTATTCAGAGTCATCATTATCATGCTTAACTTTGCTCTTTCCTCCATTTGCTGATGTAGATCCTGCTTTAATTTCTCCTTTTCTGATGACTACTGTAAAGGTTGAGGCAAGTTCTAAGTCTGTTACTGCGGAGTAACTGATGGCCCTTCATTTAAGCATTATTATGCGTGATCATTCATTAAGTCACTAATCTATGAGGATAGCAAACTACTGCCATAGACCAATCCTCATTTTAGCAAATAGGAAACAAATATACTCTTTTGAAAATAAATAAATCAATCTTGTCCACTAAAAAGTAATAATAAATAAAAATAATACATTCATGCTCTTCTTACTTTAGCTTATTAGATCTATGGCCTAGCTGATGGATATCTAAATTAATAAATCTCGACCCTATTCATGTTATACAACTTAGACGTAAAAAATATAATACATATATGAATTGAAGAAGACTATTTGTTCTACAAACGAACTTCTCAAGAAGCCTAAAATATAAATTAGAATTTTAAATAAAATTTACTTTATGTAAAAGTTTATAATAATATCGTTCATGTACATCTAAATCAAGCCTCAGAAAAAACCCTTACTAAATTTCAAAGTCAAATGTTTTAACTTGATTTATAAACTCAATTTTGAAAATAAAATCGCTCTCTTTTAGTGTATCCACAACATAAAAATCTATTTAATTTGAAATTATTTTTAAATATTCATTTTATTAGAATTAGTTTATATTTGAGACTATCTTTCTGGGTTTTATATTTTGTGATTTACAAATGAAGAATTATAACTTTGTGGGTTTAGAGTAAAAGTTGAGGGTTTTAGCTTAAAATATTCTTTTTTCAACAATTTATTTTGCTTTATTCTCATCATTCGAATTGTTGTCTCCAATTAATAACTAAAAGATTCTTATTGTTTAGACTATTTGATATTTTCAGGTGAAGCTTGGAAGATATTTAAATCGCTCCTCTTAACTAAATTAATTTCTATTCTCTCTAATATAATATATTAGTCCTGATTTATTTCTTACAGATTTCTTTCTTCTAACACTCTGTTTAACACTCTGTTTTAATGCCTTCAACTTATTTCTCCTAACTTCTCTTTTACTTTATAGTTTAAAAATAATAATAAGTCACTTTTCTGACCACTTACTTACTAACAGCTTTTATTTTTTACTTAAAAGAAATTTTAAAGCTGGGAGGTACCTATACTTTGCTTTGAACACATACTTTTAAGTTTACCTTCTTCAGGGGACTTTTAAGGTTTTCTCCCTTTCTAAGATTAGCCTTAATCTTCAAACAGTTTATGCTGAGTATTTTATTGTGGATTAAGTGTTTATTTGAAACTTTAAGAATCTCTCTCTACTTATCTATCAATCAAAACCCCAAAACCCTTTCAGTAGTTTGATTGAGTTTTTGATTGATAAAAGTAGACTATTAGTGCATACATTATTAAGGTTTTAATAGGGTTTATGTAGGGGTTTAATGTTTAAATATTAGTAGTTTAAGTGAGTATATGCGAGGTTTTGGGTCAGTTTATGACAGTGAGTATATAGATTTATTGTTTAAGTTGCGATATGGATGTGAATGAATATAATGATCAACTCAAGCCTATCCTTAATTTCACGTCTATAGCAAGGCTACTCCATAAATCTCCTGCTACTGTGAGGTCTCACAGTCTATTAGCATTGAATTTAAAGAGATATCATCTTAATTCTAAGCCTTAAGAGACCCTTAAAATTTTAGCAGCATCATATTGAATATCTTATTAATGATAAGACTCTTAAATACTGGGCTCATTTCTCTCTAGCCTAGAGGGGTGTGATGTTTCATCGCCAATTTCCTGAGCTTCACATATCTGCTTAATCGATAGTTAACATATAAAAAAAGAACGGAATATCTTACAAGACAGTCAATCGCATTAAGAGAGTGATTGACTTTAATGTTCCATTTTATAAGACTAATTTAAAATAGATATTCGATTAAATGCAGAGGTCTTAAGAGCATAATATAAAGTTCATACACGCTGATGAAGCTGTATTTACATTCAATACCTTTATATCAAGGTCTTGGTACAAGAGGTATAGTAATATAGAAGTTTATGACTAAAAGGTTAAGGTTTAACTTCATGCTATTCTTGGAGGAATAAGTGAAGATAGTGGCCTCGAGACTTATGTTATTCACCCTCGTCTTATAAAGACTGAATAATATATTAAGTTCTTGCAATAACTCAGAGATAAGTACGCTGACTAAGTGATTATTCTATTCGTTGATAACTTATCAGTTCATAAAACTAAAGACTCAAGGAAGGAATATGAAAGGCTAAATATAACACCTGTATTTAATGTTCCTTACAGCCCTTAGTTTAATGGAATTGAATTATATTAGTGGTTATTGAAAGGTCATTATAAGAAATTGCTGCTCTACCATCTGATGCATGATTTAAAGATAGATACAGTCGATTTTATTAAGAGTGCTGGCTAAGAGAGTCTGCGATGATAAAGCTAAAGTATGCGCAAGAGAAGGGAGATTTTGTGTATATAAATAAGT
>ARYC01015828.1:0-10299 GCA_000711775.1 Oxytricha trifallax
AGGTTGAAGGATGAGTGAAAAGGAACGAGAAAATTGTGAATAAGTGGAGATCCAAAATAAGAGCCGATATTGTCAGCAAGAAGAGATAGATCAAAACAAAGACATTGGAAATCAAAATTAGCCTGCAAAATGTCAGAGTTCTGAACTCAAAACTTAAACAAGATTAACTACTAATTGAAATAGAGAACAAAACCCCGACTATATAGGCTTAGAGGAAACTAGGATACAAAGGAAAATTGGTCTCAACAACAAGAGTATATCATAGACACAACTGCCTAGAAATGGAGGAGTAATTAAGATGAATAACGGCAAATTCGAAATAAAAACGATAAAAACTTTGAAATTAATACGTAACTTTGACAATACAGAATGTTGGAGGCTTCCTTTGCACATTATTAAAGCTTATATACCCCCATACTGGAATGACAAGTTTAAAAAACTACAAAATAGACTTATTTACATGATAAAATCGCTAAAACAAAAGTGTCAAAAACAAAGGATAATCGTCATGGGAGATTTTAACTACAACATTAAAGAACTGGGAAAAAGACTGAACAAAGAAGGTTTTAAAGAATCAATTCCTGAAGGAGTGGAAACTCAAGTTAAGGCAAACCAATTGGATCAGATATTCTAAAACGTGGAAACAATAGGATGGGAAACAAATTAAATGACAGTAACAGACCACAAAATTATTTAAGAAAGACTCAGAATATAATACCAGGAAAATGATTTCCAGCTAACGGACAAGGAAAGAAGAATTAGGATATCAGATGTTAGAAAGCAATTCTGGAAGACTTTTATTGAAGAAGGAAGTGAAATAACAGCAGATGACCTAAAAACCCGATCAAAAAATGTTTTGAAGATAAAATAGGGAGATAAACCAAGGGAAGGAACTGGTACCAACAACCACCAGAATGGGCGATTAAGAATAATAATAATACAAATTAAGAGATGCATTCCAGGAGACAAAGGTGTACTGGAGAGAAGCAATTAGCGACTGACTAAGAGCAGTGGCTAGACAAGAACGATGTAAAAGGGTTCTTTACATGGTAAAGAGACTACAAAAACTTAGAAACAATTTTAAAAAATCAAATGATCAACTGTAAAAGATGAGAGAGTAGATATAGGAGAACAAATAAAAAAACAAATCCTAGGTTTTTATGGGCAAATATTTAAAGATAAAGGAGAAATTAAACAACAAGAACTTAACATAATAGATGAAATAATGAACGAAGACTTTGAAGAATAAAGCCTCTGTAATGTAGAAGATGTAAAAAGAAGTATTATAGAGTGTAATTTCAACAAGGCCATTGGCCCAGATGGTTTTGATGGAAAAATGATTCTTAAATCTGAAGAATGACATAGACAGTATCCGAGAAATTATCAAACTGGCTAAATAATAAACAGATCCAGATTACATTAAGGAGGGAAAGGTTAATACTACTGATCAAAGACCAGAAAGATCTATACACAGAAGTCAATAATACAAGATCAATAGTGATAAATTCCCACTTAAGTAGAATAGTGGAAAAGGTAATAATTAAAAAAAGTTACTGTATCTAAGAGTGAATTATAATTAACAGGAAACTACTAAAATGGATTAAGAAAATAAGAGTACCCACATCAACCTTATAAGAATGTTAGAACACATAAAATTATCGAGAAGAAAGACCAAACAAAGGGAAGCCTATTTACTAGTGGATCTCCAAAAAGCGTACGACTGTCAGAAAGACAAGCTAATTTTAATCCTGAAATAAAGAGCAACTAATAAAAAAATAATAAATAGCTAGCCTTTTAAAGTTGTTATACACTGGGAACAAGATTAAGTTTTGAGGAGGAGGAATTACAAACTAAATAAAGAGTAGCTTAAGGGAGTCTACTTTCACCGATGCTATTTATCATATACCTACAAGGAGCATTATATTCACTGGAAAAGCTAATGTCATTAATCAAATTGGGTAAATTAATAGCTTTTGCAAATGACATTCTGATAAATATAAAAGACTCCCAACAATTCAGAAGAGTTATCAGCAGCTTCAGAGAAATAGAAAAAACCCAAAACTTGAAGCTAAACACAAAGAAAACAGTATTTATGAGTAATACAAAGATCTTTGAGGAAGAGTATGAAATAGAGGGAATAAAGAAAGTAGAAGAAACTAAATGCCTAGGACTCAAAATATGCCTTAACACTCAAAATTTACTAAAGAATACATGGAATGAGATAAAAAGAAAAACAGAGTTTTACCAAAATCTTACAAGCTCATATAATCGAACAGCATGTAAAACCATGATGATGGCGTAGATAAGATTGGCTGATTATTTATAAATATACCCCACTGGAGTCAGACTAGTTTGTGAAAATTGAAGAAATAGAAAAAATGGAACTATAACTCAAAAGAATTGCTTTTAAGATGGCAAGAGACATTTAAAATAAAATACTAAGGAATTTAACACAACTAAAAGAAACTAACACCAGTGAAATTATAAGGGACCTAGCTCTGAAGAACATAAAAAATCAACATGAGCATTGATCAGTTCTTGATACCTAAAATAGCGAAGGAAGAGATAGCTTAATAAGGAAAGGCTTTAGAAATAAAGAAAAAGGTTTTCCTAACCAAAAATATAATGGATACAATGATGGCAATAAGTTTAGGTAAGACAATAATCAACTATGGGATGATCCATTATTGCAATGTTCACAATATATTCGTGGACTTAAACCATATGAAGAACTGTAACCTAATAAACATAGCAGAAGACCCAACGAGATTCTCAAAAATAAATAGACAGAATAGGATAATTGACTTAAGTGACCACCAGTAAATAGAAATCATAACAGACATGATCCGGTTAGATCAAAGGATAAGAAAACTAGAGTAGCATGAATGTTATCAACCAGTAAAGAAATTATTCAGAGTGGCTTATGTCAAAAAAAGAGATCAGAACTTCGATGGAAGGAACTTTAACAAATTCAACTAGAATGAACATCTAAATTGAGATAATTTAAATAGTGAGAGAATCAGAAGAATCATAATTAAAATAATAATTAATTTAAAAAATATTAAGGCAGTAAAGAAAGACGATAAACTATTCATAATTCAGTAATAGTTACCGAGAGATAGAAAGAGAGCAAAGAAAGTGGAAGAAGATCAGGAAGATAAGATTATTATGGCAGGAAAAGGGAGTTCTGGCAGAAGGTGCAAGAGGTTAGATTTAATCACATGGACAGAACGAAAGACCAAGAGGGAATAATAAGTGACTAAAACACAAGAATTCCACTCAACTAACAAATGGGATTCAAGAGCAGACTAAAAATCAGGAAATCCAACCCAAGTAAAGGAATCCACGAATCCAAGGCCTAAAGAGACCAGTTTGAAAAGCACGAGGATTGATCTACATGCATCCAAGGAGATCAGATGGTGTTAAAAAAGATGATAGACTTAACAGAAGTCTAGTGCAAAGGATTTCACAGAATCATCTACGCGAAGAAAGGATGGAGACCAGTAGTGACAAGAATGACAACGATAGTTTGCTGTCCGAGTACAAGAACGAAACTAGAGAAGGCTTTGGTGAGAAGATATGACGACAGGAAGAGAGCAAGAAGAAGAGGGGAAGAGAGTAAGACTTAAAGTCAGAACTACAACACAAAAATTCCAAGTAAATAAACTAGGATTGGAAGCCCTTTGACCTAATTACGGGAAATCACATCACAGGCCAGTAAATTGAAATTATTTCAAACTTAATTGAGGAAGTCTAATTCAGTCAAAGAAACCACGACTTTATAATTCTTACACCAATAGTAGTGAATGACAACGGGATTGAAAGCTTGGAGAGAGTCATCGGAATGACTAATTATAAAGTGGAAAACGGCAGATTCTGGAGATCATTGGAGGATATTTCAGAAATGATGCTGCCAGTCTGCTGTCAAGGGGAACATAAAAAAACTGCTAGAATTGGACAATTTTGAGGATAATGAGAGACTCAAAGACCCTGGAAGTGTACGACTCCAGGTTGTGGATAGGCAGCTTAGCGGTAATTCAAAAGAGTACCAGACAGCAAAATGACTTAATAGAAGGCACTCTAGGTAAGAGATTCTGGGTGAAGAAAATTGAGAGCAAAACAGGACTTTACCAAGTAAGAGATCCATTGGACTACGGAGTAATGGCCATATTGACAATCAACCATCTAGCCCTAGATCTCCAAGGTCAACCTATATTCCAAATCTTTGCCAAAGATTGGATAACTATGTAGAGATACTACCTAATGTTCAACTTAAAGGTGGGTTCAATAAGGATGGAGATAGGGAAGTCAGGAATCACGATCAAGGAGGCTGAAATAAAAATAGACATGGAAAGGAAGAACGAACTACTATGGCAACATGCAGATGAGGACCTAGGCAATGATTTAATATCCTTCAACGCACAGATATATTAATATGACGACATTATTATGAAATATTTCATAAAAGCTCAGATTGAGAATGAAAACAAAGACTACGAAGGGAAATTCAGTGAGCTGTGGAGGACGCCCCCAAAATTGAAGGTTATCATTTTAATGGAACATTCAAACCAATCTCAGAGAGACCAAAGGATGAGACTAGAAAAATCGACAAAGAGAAAGAGGAACAATCACTTGTACAAGGGGATGACTCCGGAGAACAGAAGAATGGGCAAGAATAGACAAAGGCATAGATTGAGAATCGTGAGTGAGGAGAGCGGAAAACCACGACTATGCTGAATGTATAAATTGACGATTCGCTTGTATTTATATTTCCTGGTAATTATCGAGTATTTTAGATTAAATTTAATTACCTCTAAGTTACTTACTGCTACTACTACTATATATATTATTTATTTTTAGGCATTTTAATAATGTTTAATATGTAAATATATTTCATTTATTGAACATTAGTGAAATGCATATAACTAGTAATATTAAAATTCTGTTCATAAAAATTAAATTAAGTTAAATTATCTCTAATTAATTATTTCTATGTATCATATAAAATTATAATAGAACACAGTTTGTATAAATAGCTTTATATTTTATATTATATTTTATATTATATTATGATATTATATAATGTCTTTTTGGAGTTTTATCTAAATTAAATATCGGTATTTCACTTAAGATTTTTAGAATAACATTCTTGAGAAAATCAGGATTGTTAAACACTATAAATAAATGATTTTAAGTGGATAACAAATTATTATATTTATATGATAAGAGTGCTTTATAATCAAAATAAACACACATTCATATTTAAACTTATCTATAATTTCATATAGAAATGCAAGGATTCCTTATTTTATTTTTTATAATGACTAGTGAATATTAATATTTAAAATTAATTTTATAATAGAAAATATATATTTTAAAATAATAATTTTACAATTATTTAGCGGAATTGTTACTTTTACTAAAGTTATACTTTAGGTTATATAAAGTGAAATAAGCATCATATTTAAAATTGCAATATTTACTCAATAATAATAATCGGAATTTGTCTATTTAATGGTTAAACTTTAAAAATGACTAATCTTTCTAATATTTGTAATTGATTTTACAATCTATGAATGACAATCAATAAGACTGAGTTGCTTTAAATTGTTGCAAATGACTTTTTACCTAAAGCTTTGAGTTCAATTGATATCCAAGCATAAGACTGCTTGTGAATACTTTCAAAAGGAAATTCAGATAGGGGCGAATCACGAAAAGGTCACTCCATTTTAATAAAGATGAATGAGTGAATTGATCATGTTCCACAATCTAAATCTGCCAAAGGCGAGGAGACAATTATTTGGCTTACAGTCCATACCGTGTCTGATGGTTCAAAGTGTGACGACAATAATAGAGACCAAGTTGATAGAAATAGCCAGAGAATTTTAGAACTAAATGAAGCTTAGCAAGAGGAAACTCTTATGAGTCAAGTGTACAAAAACAATGACTCGAATTCAATAATCAGTGAGTTAACACACTAGTAAAAAGGATAGTGGCCATGATATCTCTGATAGTAAGTCTGAGAAATTGCAGAGAAAATAGTAATGGATGAAATAATGAAGTCAGTTGGAGACAGAGTGATTTTAGCAATATTGCTAAAATCACTGGCATATCAAATCAAACTAAATCTGGATAAATGACTGGGAAAAGGACTATGGCACAGGCCATTGTTGTCCCATAAGAGCAAAAATGATTTAAAAGTGATTATATAAGTGTGGGTAATGCTGAATAGCACTTAATTATAGTCGGAAAATATTCAGAGTTAATTCTAACTCAAAATGAAGTAATTGCAAAATAAGTTACGATAAAAACATTATTTACAAATAAATTAGTTTAAATCAATTTATAATTACATTTTTTATTAAGCAATTATTCTCCCTTCGTTATCAATCACTCCATTGTTTAAGATTTGTAGCAGATTACAAATTACATAATAATATATATTTTTTCAATCTTAAATTTCTTTAAAATATTATGTGTTTATAAATATTATTTATATAAATTTATTTAACTATCTAGTTTGTAAAAAAATGAACCTTAATAAACTTAAAACATAATTATATTTTAATCATTTTATTGATGAAATGAGTAAATTATTTCATTTTATAACACTCTATCTCAAAAAGGACATAATTTCAAGATAGAATAGTTTATAATAAATTTTCAATAAATTAATTGAAAAATAGTGTGAATTATTTGTTAATTCCTTTTTATAATTTGAATTCTGCTACAAATTTCACTCATTGCTATGAAGTTAATGGACTAAATGTTTATAACTTACTAGTTTATTTGGTTATGCCTTCATTCCGTTTAACTCACCCCTCATCCTTTTATTATCTTCAAGGTCCCTCTGCTTGCTACATTCCTCTCATCGCTATCTCTTCCCCTTTAACTTCCTCAATTTCTCTCACTCTGCGATTCCTTTGGGATGACAACTTTAGGAGATGTGTTGATCTTCCCTTTTAAACTATAATTATGATAATTCTTGAATGCCTTACCACTGTAATAAAGTGAATCACCAAGAACTCTTGCAAATGCTGGATTCATATGTACAATAAGATTATTTTGGCTTTAATCTAGTTTGTCTCTCTTCTTCTATTTAGCTTAGTTCACTCCATCACTGTCAAGGAATAAGAAAATGTCACAAATCTACTATTTATCCAAATGCAGCCAATCATATTAGTCGTGGAGGAAACTTAAAGGGATGGCCTATGCTGAGCGTAGTTAAGAAAATCATTTGCAGTAAGCCCTTCAATCTGAGGCACAGCTGCTACTATGACGTCGCATCTTTTGAAATACAAAACTTGGATACTTATAAAGTTCTTACCTCCGTTATACCATTTAGAATGCTTTTAAGAAAATAAACGTTGCAGTAACCGAGTTTAGGTAGGTATGCGGGGCGCATTCTTATGCGAGAAAATTGTGTAGCTCTTTTTTACTCCCGATTTTCTCTTTCACTTAATGAACATTCACACCTGAAAGCTGTATTTCCATCAATAGTGCAGGTTAATTCTAAAATATTTTATGGGAAAGTTATGACAACTGTTGTTAGAATTGTTGTTATTAATTGATTATAATATTTATTATCAGAAAAGTATAGATATTTTCATCGTGAGGATACTATATCAAATAAACCTTCAAGCCCAAAATTATATTATCTTCGTAAGCAATGAAGATTACATGTTTAATAGCAATAAATTATAAATTATTATAATCTATCATGAAAATTGCAAAGCGGATCATCATCTAAGGAAGATTAGGAGAAAACTAGTTTAAACTTAATGAACTCGATTGTATTTCAAAATAATAATGGGTATTGATTATATAACTGACAACCATTTGTAAGAGAAAAGGACATTCATGATATATAGTCAGAGAACATAATTTCATATATAGGCTACATTTTTGATTGAAAATGATGTAATTAATTGATAAAATTATAGAAACAGATTGGATTATTGATACACAGTAAATTTAATAATTACAGTTTTTCATTAAAACTATTAACATACTATATTCATCAGTCGAAGGAGATGGATTGCATAATTATAATAATTATTATTAATTAATATGGTTAATCATCCATTTCCTTTAAATTAATTTGTCTGTTTGTAAAGTTGATTTTGTTTATACTTGATCATAAGAATGGGAAAATGTTAATTTAATGAATATGTATAATTAATATTAATATTTATGAATATTATTAATAAATAAAGAATGTTTACTTAAGTTCTGATATGAATAATTTTATTCATTAGTCGAGCCACTATAGTCTAGAGATGCTTCAGTTTTCTAATGTTATAATTTATACTGATCAGAATTAATTTCTAAATTGTTAATAAAGTGTTCTTTACTTATTTTAAGGAAATCATATCATATAGAAAGATAGTACATTAAAGGAAGAACAACAATATAATGTTGAATACTTAAATTAATGTTTAGAATATATGAACAAACTTAGTATCATTTTTTTGAGGATTCTTAACTTATGACGATTTTATAAGGAATATAATGAAACTAAATGCTATATGTTTAAATCTAAACTGAGATATCCTCTCATGCTATACTTTGCTATCTACTTTGTACTTTGGCTATAATAACCTAAATACTATCATTAAAGATTCATAATTCTCACCCATACATGGTTCATATTATAGATGATATCTTTTTGGTATCTAACACCATGATTATCTTTTAGAATTGGACATTCTCGATGTTGGAAGAATTAAAAAGATGATACTTTAAGAACTCTTTTATAGAAATCTAAAACCATGAAATCTTTGACTCTAGAGTATAGGAATTATAAAAGTAATTAGAAGTCTATCAAATAGAATGTTTAATACCTGATTAATACTACTATTACCTGTTAGATACTATGCACAATCATATCAATAACTAGCTAAAAGTGAAAGGAGTTAATCTTTCAAATAAGGTTTTAAAGTCTTATGTGTGTGATAATGTTGACTAAAACCTTAAAACAGTGGAGTCTGAAGCAAAATAAATTGAAAAGTTAATTGCATCTCTTAAACTTGATCGTAAAACTGCTGCATTTTAAGTAGAGGTGAGCCAAATTAACCATAAAAACATTCTTTAAAAGCAAAGTGAACTTGAACAAGAAGATCAGGCACTTGTACTATTAATCAAAGTCCTAAAAAACTGTGATTTAATAGTGCTTCAGATTTTGTAAAATTAGAGTAATTTCATAAAATATTAAAAGAAAGTTTGAATAAGCTTAAAGAAAATGCCTAAAAAAATATTTTAAATTCTTTAAAAAAATTACATTTGAGACTATCTTTCATCAGGCAAAAGAATAACCACTCATTATGATATTAAGAATAAAATCTTTATGATATATTAAAAATCAATATATCTGAGAGTTAATTAATCAAATTCATGAAGTAGTACCTAAAGCCTAGCTACTATAGGATATTTACCATAAATAAATGAACGAATTCAGCCGAAAACATTCTCTAAAAATAGTGAGCTGCCCATAACCTTTTATAAATGCTGAACAAAAGCTTAAATATTATAAATATTGATGAAAGCGTGATAAAATGGACTGAAAACCAAAGAAGAGGATAGTCAGCCTAAAAAAGATAATGCTATAGCTCAAAATTTTATACATATTAGAGCTGTTCAGTTAGTTAGTTAGTTTTTAGCCATTGAATTAATTTACGGGAGGTTATCAACCGTTTATATGAATTAACATCAAACCTTTCAAAGTACTCTCGGACTAAAACACGACTTTCTGAATCCCCATGCGCTTTGTAGTAAGGGCATTTCTACATTGGCCCAAACCCCAGGTTATCTTGGTTTTATGCAACTTCCAATTGCCCCCTCCGGGAATGTTTGTGTTCTGTTTGGCTGATTGTTCTTTTGTCCTTCTCTTTTAGTTCTCTGTTTCTAAAAACCCCGGCTAGTTAGCTTCACAGGGAAAATCCACAGCAGTTTTTACCCATGCTTAGTTTTTCTTTCTGGGATGTAGGGTCCCACTTTCCAAGCACAGTAGACTCATTATGGGTTCAAGGCATGACCCTAGTCGTAGCACCATGGCCCCTTGAGAGGACAGTCACTCCTTGTGATAGGCACGTGGTGGGAACTTTAGTTTTAACACGACTTAAGTTCAGTTCGGTCGATTTTTTTATTGGCGTGGTCCTCCTATACCTTGCCTGACGTATTCTGAGTAACTCCTCAGATCCGAGACTTACCCTGAAAAACCAGGTGCTACTGCGGTTTCGAACCCTCCGGGGTACCGGAATTAGTCGAGCTGGTTACCGACTTACTAGTAGGTCGAAACCT
>ARYC01015830.1:0-10130 GCA_000711775.1 Oxytricha trifallax
AATAAATCCTTTATATATAATTTTTATTAATTACATATTAAATATTTTAATTGCTTAATTTTTTACCTCATTAAATGGCTAGAAGATAAGTTAATCTTAATTTAAGATTTAGGATGAAATTTTTATTTTAATTCTTACTAAAAAAAAATTTTAATGGGGATCAATAAGATATAAAGATGAAAATAATGTTTGATATGAAGTAGATATTGTATAACTTCATTAGAGGTATAATAAATTCTTTAAATCACAAGTTTGTGAAATTCATAAAAGATGTTTATAGATGTCCAAAATTATAATTGCATAAGAAAACGGTAAATAAAAATAAATTTTTATTTACAGGATCTTGACAGGAAACTTTCTCTCCCTAAAGTTACTTTGATACAATAAAATAATCTTATTAAGGTAAGAAGGTTTTAATCTATAAGAGAAATTAAAAAATTCCAATCAAAAATATTAAACATTCTTTTTTTTCAATCTTTTTTATGTCATTTCTATAATTCGAATTAATGCAATTTATAACAAAATATTTAAAATTATATTATCTCACTATTATCTTAGCATATTAATAATAAAAGAATTTTAATTAACGGTAAATTAAAAGTATTATTAGAAGATAAAGATATATATTATTTAAATAATTTTAGATAATCTAGTTTTGAAAAAATTAACACAATTATTGAATAAATATAGCAACTGAAAGAAAATATATTAATTATGGAATTTATCTTTAACAATGAATTACTGATAAAAATCCCAAAAATATAATAAATTACTGAGACAATTATATATTTTCGACTTAATTTTATTGAAAAAGTATAAATTCACATAACTAAGCACATTATATCAGGTGAAATAAGAAGAGTAGATAGTAATATTACGAATAATAGAAAAATATAATACACAGAGAATAGATATTTAATTCAAAATTATATATCAACTAATAAGCATTTAGTAAATTAATACTATTTACATTTTAATTAATAGAATTTGAATTACGATTAGAAATATTAATAGTCATTGCTTATAATATGGAATTAATTATTGAATATTTAAATTTAAATTGTAAGAAAAATACTAGTCAAACAAAATGTAGGTAGAGCATATATTAAAAATAAGGTAAATTACAAATATATATATTATTTTATTATATTATATTTTTTAATGGACCTGCTTGATAAGACCACAGGTGCCATTTAACTGTTTAAAATAATAAAGAAAACCTGGAAGACTCTGAGATAAACCAGGATAAAGATGACGAAGATGTAGAAGAGGTTGTAATACTTTAATAATCATTTTTTAAAAAAATTTAATTAATTTAATAAGCATTCAATGAGTGTCAATTAAATTTCTGCATTAATCCATTCTACATACTTATTTAACATAAATATATAACCCACATCTAGACCTTCTTTAAATAATAAGTGCTTTGGATCAAGTTTATTTGCATCCACGAGATTCTTTGTTGGCTACTTTATACAATAGTCATCTTTTCAAATTTTTTTATCCGATTAAAATCTAGCCTGACTGGCTTTGTTGCTTCACTAAATAAATTTTCTTGTTTTTCTCTATTTTTTTCATCTAAATGTGTTGTCTATCGCTTTATTTGATCAGGCAACCTTAGCAAAAAATGCATTATGATATGATATTGAATCTAAATTATTTTTATTGCCTTGTCTGGAATTTTAATTATTAATTTTAATAAGCATATTTTTTCATGATTGTTGAATTCTGTACTTTACATTATTAATAATAATTATCATAATACATTCCTTTATTTTACATATTTTTTATAAATTTTATATGGTATTTTCCATATTTTTATGATTCAGCAAAGAAACCCCTGTTTTATCTTTTATTGTAAATAATTGTCATACTCCGTTTATTCACAGTTCTTAGAGATAGTTTTGTATCAGCAAACATTGTAGCTTTGAGCTGATTGATATCTTAGTTGATAATATTGTATTTATGTTAATAAATGCTTGAAGAATTCCTTTTTAACCTCATCTCTTCGACACAATAATGAATAATTCAAATTATTTACAATTTTAGGTCTGTCTTTTATTGTCTTGAATGAATTGAGATAATGTTTCTTAAGTTTTAGTTAGAATCTTATGATATGTTCTCATGTGGCATGGAAAGTTCATGCTATTTTAAAAAAAATAATTTTTCCTCGGATTAGAGGTTCATAATAGAGTTTGCTTATGAATTGATTTTTAGTATGATATTATTTTTAAGAGTATGATTTTTGAGGTTTATCATATCTTTGGAAATAAAGACTTGCCCTTAAGATTATTTCCCTTTCTATTTATATTTATGGACATAAGGTTCTAGAAGTGTCTCTGAAATTAAAGAAAATACATTGATTAGAAACTGGTCTTAATAGTAATCTTAAAATATAAATCTTATTTATCTTGTTAAATAAGTAATTAATGATATATTGCGTGTGGTTTGACTCTTAATTTTAAACTTGGAGGAATATTAGCAAGACTTCTGAAAGTCAATATTTTCTAGTTTACCTATTAAGATTTTAAAGTTAGCATAACTTTATACTCTATTAAGAATAGTTTTAGCTGTGTTATTAAAATTTTAAGTTCATATAAAAATTTTGCATTTATAATCAAGGCATCACACAATCTGACTTATATGTTAGCTAAAACAAATTTTACAGTAAAAAACTAGCTTATCTGCTTAAATCTTTTGAAAAGAGATTTGTAAATGTATGTAAATTAGTAGTTATTTTTTGTTTAAGTTATCAAAATAGTTTCTCTAAAGGTGTAACATTCAATTATTAAGAGTAGTGTCGAAATTTAATTGACTATCAAGATTTTTATTTATAACTTTTATAGTTTATTGTTTCCAAAAATATTATTATATTGAATGAATTAATGTTAGAGAATCTCATTTTCAAAAACGTTTAATAAATATAAGTTACTGACATATATTTAGCATTAAAATTTATAAAAATTCTTTTATTTATAATTATTATAAGATTTAATTGGATATAAACTTAAAAAAAAAGCTAATATTATAAATAAATAAAAGTGTAAGAGATAAAATAGCAAAATAAACTAGAATGATAATAAAATTGTCTTAAAATTAAAGAATAGATAAAAGAAATTGATTTAGGAGGAGATTAATAATGAATAATATCACACTGAAAAGCTTGGCTTAATATTTGCTTTAAATATACAAAAAAACAAGAAAAATAATAATAATATATGGGAAAATTGAAAATATTAGATAAATTATATTAATATATGCAAAAAAGAGTAAAAGTATGAAATAAATATAAAATTAATATATAAATCCACAAATTACTTATTTGCTAATATCTTTGCACGTTTTGAAGATAAATTAATTTTTATTTTGTAATCGTGTTCAGCGAGGTCGAAATAATTAGAATTTTTAATTTATGGCTATTTTATTTAACGCTTTTATATCCTTTTTGAAATTGTTGAGTACACAATTAAAGAAATTTATACTATTTCTAAAAATAATTATTACTGATAATCTTTAGATCGCACTCTTATTAAACCCAAAATGAGTAATAAGATGTTGAAGGCGTAAGAAAGTTTTAAAGTAATAGTAAGTAGATTGTAAGAAATTTTGGTCAAATTGACTTCTTTAAATTAGATTATTCAATAATATTAATGAACTTTCTGATTTCATTGTCATGGATATATGTTTTGTTATCAATTTTAAAGATTTAAATGTTCTAATTGCCTAAATTATATTTGTAAATTGTCAATTCAATATTATGACTATCACTTTTGTTCTTTTCCTCAGTATTCAAATGTTGTTGATTATTTTGGTTCTGATTTTGTTGTTAATTTTAAAGTTATTACACTAGATTGTTAGCCTTAATTTTACAAATCAAGTTTCTCAACTCTAGAGACCCTATTAACTACAGATTTGATATTTTTCTTGATCTTATGTAAGTTGTCGGCAAGCCTTACGATCTATATAATCTGATAACCTGGTCAATGACATTTTTCATGTTCTTTTCTACCATTTCATATTGCTGATCATGCTTGGACTGAGACTGGTTTATAATCTCCAGCTTATTGGAATACTTCTCGGACAATTCTTTTATATTTTTATCAGCGCTTTCAATGGATTTTGTGAGAGCCTAGATTTGCTCATGCACTATTACATGGTTGACCAAGGACTCCTAGGTCGCAAGTTCTATTGCGGGTGCCACATTCTTGATATCTGAGACTAAAATATGAAAGGTTTATTCTATTTCTTCTCTTCCCAAATTAACTAGCTCTTAAATCGTTGGTATGTCTATATCTCTAAACTTTTGCTCAACTTCTTGAACCTTATTGCAAACTTCTGCAACTTAATCATTAAGGTTAGCCAGTACTTCTTTTTTGAGAATGTCAGGAACTTTAATGAGGAACCTATCATACAGATCCTTCATTGATTAAGTTGTCATCACTTAAAACCATTTTGAGATTAGTTCATCTATCTCATTCAACTCGGGAAGGTGGTGTCTGATTAGGTGTCCCGGTCCTTCTCTTCTGTGAGTCTCTAGTTTTTGGATAAGGATTTTGCCTAAAATTTTGGACTCTAACTATGGATTGATTTTTGTTCGCTTATCTATAATTTTTAGTCATTCATTGAGGGTCTGTTGTTTTGTTTTGGAATTGAAATTTAGCCCGACTTTAGAGAGGCCTTTTTCTAATTCTATAATAGAGCCTTAGTGGGATATTGCTTTTAGATTCTGATTTCCTGGCATCTAAAGTGTTGATTAGCCATTCCTTATGCATCTTAATAGTTTCAGGTCCGAACCGCTCTTGCACTTATACATTGACCTGCTTGTAAGATTTTTTCCCAATAATCTTTTGCTTTTTAAGAAGTTCCAAAATATTTGCCCTCTACTTTTCGCACCTTAGATCCGTAAGCTATTCATCGTTGAAAAACTCCGCTGTATATCCTGAATCCTCTTGCTACTAGTTGAAAGTCTCGACCTATTGAAGCTTCTTATTTAGTCTCTTTATTGATGCCTTGCCCATGTCAGTTGTTTGTTTTTTCTCAATTATGGCCTTTTTAAAGAGAAGAGTGTTGATAAATATAGTAGAGCTCATATTCACAAGACTTCTAATTTTTATATTGTTAATATTATTTGAAAGTATAAATTTTTAATTTACTATTTTTGCTAAATTAACTTCTATTTGTTTATTTCTTAATTCTTTAATTACTAGTTTTAATTATGTAAAAGTATTACAAACTCTTACATACTTTTACACAATCAATCAAAACTCCTGAATGACTAATTTTTTTAACAAAAGTTAATAAAAATTTTTTGAGCTTTCACGAAAACAACCCTTTTCATATACATTGAAGTGTGTTATGAAGTTTGTAAATTCCTCTAATGTCTTAAACTATTTTGTAAATTCGTAATATATTGTCTTAGTGTGATAATTAAACTTATGGGCTTTCTTCAAATTTCTTAGAATATAAATATTTTTGTAATACTTTGTAAAAGTTTGGAAAGGTTTCTCATTTTTTTTGTTGAAATATTTTGTATGACTTTGTAATACTTTTAAATTTGTAAACAGAAATTTCATATTCTTTGAACAACACATCGAGTCAATTAAAATCTGAGGTTTTATATTAAGGAGTATTTTTTAACCATCCATAGGTTAATTTTTACTCCTAAATTATTTGTTGACTACTCATATGAAGAATCTGACAATTGCAAATTCTAAGAGATATAATTATTTGTTAACTGATAAAGAATTAAAAACTTTAGCCATCAATTAAATTCAGTCAAATCATAAAATTATTATCCTATTAACTAGGCTATATGTTCAAAGGATTTCCCTCCTAGTCTACAATTCCCCCTTCATGAAGTTGCATCACCAACTTATAGTTGACAAGATCATCAACCTGCCTCCTTAAGTCGTTGATTTCATTTCTCACCCTCTAATTCTACTCCATAAATTTCTACTTTGACTTAGTGCCGAAATTTTAACTATATTTTTCCTACTCTTAGTTAGGTTGTCTAGACTTTCTTTTGGTACTCGTCTTGAGTAAAAACGCTGATCTACCTTTACTTACTAAATAACAGTGAGATTAAATAATAATCTTACCACTAAATGAAATAGAATTATTGAGAGCATCTATGAATTGAGGCTTCATATGAACTTGATTATTTTAAGAGGTGTCGAATCTTTGCTTTCGCTATTCTTTTGCACTCTGTGTCATATTGTTAACTCCATCAGTATTTAAGGATAGCAGAATGTCTGTAATCCATTTTTTGTCTAAATGGAGCCAATCCATTTAATCGGGGAGGTATTTCAAAAATGGATGGCTTGCCTTCAGCATATGAGTGAAAATCGTCCAGATGTGAGACCTTCTATCTGTGGAACAGCAGAAACTAATATATCTCTTCGTTTTAAGAACTATTGAATTTTACTAAAAAATATGTTACCTCATTTTCTCCTGTTAACATACTTCGAAAGAAGTATAAATTAGAGCAATTCATTTTGGGCAAAAACGCCCCACATTCTTAGGTCAAAAAGTCATACAGTTCTTTTTTAAACCCAATTTTATTCCTCACTTGGCTCACATGGATTTCTTGCAAATTGTTGTTGAATTTCATTTGCCAAGTTTATAGTTATTGAATATAAATAATTAAAACTTAAATAATTTAAGTTAGTTGTAAAATAATATTTGCTATTAAAAAAACTACATTTAGTAGCTAACTAAATGTCTATATTTGAAAGTAATTTATCTATAATTTTAAGATAAAAATTATTATCTCTAAAAATTATATAATGAAAAGTAATTATGATATATTTTTTGGAAAAAAGAGAATTATAACAATTTGATTAAGAATATTAGAAATAATAAAAATGTCTGGTCGGAATGTGCAGTGTCGCTCACAAATAATGTAAGTTAAAAAAAACATATCTAAATTTTTTAATTTTTAGTTGACCTGCCTGGTTAGTGCGGTGAAGGGTAGAGACAAAGGCTTCGCAGAGCAAGACTAAAAAGTGGTCAGAGAGTGCTCTCTTGGAAAGATGGAAGAAAATACAAGGGTGAATTCAAAGACAATGAAACGTTTTTAAGATATACTTTATTCAAACTATTACTCAGTTTTGTATTTATTATTAATCAAATTGTTATAATTCTCTATTTTCCAAAAAATATATCATAATATTAAGGGCCCATTTAAGCAATAAGACTTAAGAAAATCTTTTGATTAAGGAAATATTTGTATTTGACAGATGATGATGATAATGAAGTTTCTAATAGCATTGCAAATGATGAAAATGATTCTGAAGATTAAATCGTGCTTTGTAAGACTACCTGCCTAATTGTACCATGGGTGTACAATTTAGAAAACTTCAAATTAGTTTCACTCACTTAATTAAAATTCAGACTCTTGAGGACACCCTTGTATCGAGAATTGAAGGGTAAATTTATATATATATAACTGTTATTATTGATCCAAGGCGAATTATTGGTTCAAATAGTTCTGAAACCTAGAATTAAATGCCTTAAATTTAGAATAAATTAATTAAACAATGCAGCTAATCACAAACTAAAAAATTCATGCAATAGTGAAAATAATCTCAGATAAAGAAAATAAAGTTAAAATACTTTGTATCACAAAGAAACTGTAAAAAATCCATGTTAAGGACATTTTTCCGACAAATAAAGCTTAGTAAGTTGTTTATCTATTCATGTACAAAACAAAAAATATATTTATAGATCAAAGTAAGTAATCCAAATTATTAAACCACTATACTGAGATGTAAAGTATTGAAAAAATTCTAAATTTGTTTCATGATCAAAGGTGCTCTAAATTTAGTTAAGGAGACGTTTAAATTGAGCAGATACGGGATTGATAAGATTATTGGAACTAGTTCACAAAAGGATGACTAATTCTAATTGTGCTAAAGCAACAATAGATTTTTCAAAGCATGAATCGTCAAATAAGTTATAAACTCTTCTTTGTTAAATAAAACGCAAATACAATCTGCTAAACAAGTTAAATAGAAATTAATTCAAACTCTTGGAATACAAATGTCAACAAAACAAATAAGAAATACCATGACATGGGATTTAGGCTTTGCATATAAAAAGATGTATATGATTGACAGAAGAACTAATAGCAACGATTGATTAAAGCAAAGATAAATTGCAGCCTACAACTATGTTAAGTATTAGAATGACGAAAACTTTTGATAAATATCTACGAATTTAGCATATAGAATTAGTCTCATATTAGAAAAAGATGGAGTAAAAAGGCACAAGAAATTTCAATGACTAGCTCGTTAGAGTATACGGTGTCAATATGATAGCAGCAGTATTAGAAACGGAAGAGACCTTTTCACTCTTAATATTGGAAAAAATAATAGCATTACAGTGATTTGTTTTTGGACAACGCAACTTATCACACTTCAAAAGTTTAGATTGCTCTGTATTTCATCAATGTATCTCGGCCCGTATAAATTTCACTTGCCTACAATAGAAAAATTCTTTGAAGCAATTAAAAAGGATAAGCCATAGATGCTTGAGTCATCTAGCAGAGAAGAATATATTAAAAGCCTGGCTATTCAGATTTTGACAAGTAAATTTGATTGAATTAAGAAAAGTTTTTTAAGTTGGCTTAAGCATGCTAAGGATGCCATTTTCCTAAAGAAGATTTGACCTCTAAATAATTGATTTTATAAATTCATTAATAACGAAGAAAATTAATTCAATGAGTGTAAATAAAGTTATAAGATACTTAAGTCATGAATAAACAAAATGAAAAAGTAGTTTACATAGCCAATTAAAAATAATTTAGAATTTAAGTAAAAATTCCAACATCTTAAGTTAATTAAGAAATTAATTTATTTATTTTAAATTTTTAAGATAAATAATTTTAGTTAATTAATTAGTCAAATAAAATTTATTAATTCTCAATTCTTCTTCCCCTTCTATTTCATTTCCAAAGTGAACTGTGTGCATTTTATCCGTGCCAATCAAACAATATTCCTTTGAGTATCCTGGATTTTTACTATTAATTAAATTTCCTTTATTTGTTTACTTAATCCATTCTAGTACCTTAATTACTTCGTAACCTTAGTCTTTTATGGTTTTTTAAATCTATTATTAAGTATTGAATAGTGCCCAGTATAATATAATTTCTTCTGTTTAAATTTAATTTAAGGGTATTTATCTCAAACTCTTAATTAACAGATATTGATAGGGAAGGGCTTATTATTCTTTCCAAGGATTATCTTAGATAACTATTTTGATTTGAGAGCCAATCAACCTAAACATTGTAATCTTTAAATTCTCCCACATATAGTCATTTCTAACATCTGATTTAAGCTATATTGGCAATCCAAGTTTGAATTATTATTTGGAAATATTATCCATGCTTAGCAAATATACCCATCTTCAACTTCATAAATGAACTCTGGTACTTTTAGAACTGATTATTTTGGGTCTTGTAGCTACTTCATTGATATCATTTTGCCATAGTTCCATCTATCTATAAACTTATCTTCATAGAGTCTCTGCTTTTTATGTTAGTAGCATTTAGTCAACTAAAGAACATTTTTCCATATCTCTCCAGTTAAAGCAATCGGAAAGATCTTGGCACTAAATAAACATTACAAACTTTAAATTAGGTCTATAACTCTCTAGATGAGGTGAAATAAATTGCAGCTTTTTGATTTAATCAAATTGTTAGCTATTGTTTATGGAGTGGTATATAATTATTAGCAGTAAATGCTTGTATATAATATATCTTCCTCTAGATCTTGCATTGCATATCTCAAAAGAACTTATAATACAGACATTTTGAGGATATTATATTAATTTTACATTATTGGATAATAATAAAATTATAATGAAAATAAATATTTGCAATTTTAAAAATTGTAAAAAGTAAACTTTAAAGAATTCAAAATATTTGACATTGATAAAATTATATTCGAACTTTTGAAGTATAATATAAAATATAAGACTTTTTAATATAATATATGAATAAATTTTATACAATCAAAAATAAATTTTTATTCTCAAATCATTATAAAATAAATAAAACAACTTAACAAAGAACTATATGTTCAAAAAGAGAAGCTTATTATATTATGATCATACCAAAATAATTGTCTATA